>JAOTRH010216476.1:0-10682 GCA_034768845.1 Heliamphora exappendiculata
AAGGTGTCTGCATGGTTAAGGGAGTTGTCAGTAACTCTAGACAAGAGGTCTCAGAATTGGGTTCCTTGTGTGTGATGTCGTGCCCTTTCTCCGTAAGTTGTGTGGGCTCAGAGAGGCCGTGATGTGGCTGTGGTTGGCCTAGCAGGAGTTCGGTGAGTAAGCACAACCTTCTGGAGACACGTCTTGGGCGCAATGGGATGTGTTGTACTAGGTGTGCGGATGGATGGTGTTCATGTGTGTGAATGACGCTGAATAGTTGAGAGCCTAGCGTAGCAAACGGTTTGAGTACTGTGATCGGGGAGGACGACGATTGTTCAACTGTGGTCGATGTGGCTTTAAGGTAAGGTTTACAAGGTTCTTTGGGGGCCAAGTGTCGATGAGTACTGGAAGTACACTGAGATTGGGTCTTGGGTTTTGTTGGCCCTCTTCTTCTCTCTGGCCTAAAATAGAGTTTCTTTGTAGACGGTTGTCTAGTGCGAGTTGTTTCATCTCGGCGGGACGGAGAGGTTGGGTCCCATATTGAGTCAGGTTTTGGTTGTGCTCTAAGACCGTGGAGTCTCAATGGATTTGGTATCCATGTCGTGACCCATGGAGTTGTGACTCAAGAACTTGTATCGCCGTGATAGAGTGATTGTGGGTTCAGTTCTTCGTGGTCTCGATGAGTGGTGCATAGATATATGCCTTCTGGGATGTTGAGTATCCGTGTATGACTTGGGATCCGATTGCTCCCGCGGTTGGGGGACCATAAAGAATCACACGATGGGATTGTATCCAGTGGTGAAAGATCATGAGTACATATTAATGTGGTAGACATGATAGGTTGTGGTAACCTAGTCAGCGTGGCTTGTAGATATGATGGTTGAACCAGTTGAGTTGTGTTCCTAGTGAGGTTAAGTTGCTAAATCAGGAATGCTTATGCTAATTCTTGTTACCAAGGAAGTTACGGTTGGGACGCGAGTTCTTTTTGCAGTGATCAACTGAAGATCGTTAACTGTTAAGTGCAGCTTATTCGGGATTGTACGGGTATGGTTATACATCTAGCTCATGATACAGCGGGAATTTTGTCACACAGTGTAGTTGTGATATGCGTATGGTGGGTTTCTGATAAACTTTTGTGAGTCTGGTTTTTGTTCTATTTAAGGACTTGGAACCGTTCAGAGCTCTTAGAGTCGAGGATTGGTTGTCAACTGTGGTAAGCGTTGTGCCTTGGCATAACAGTTCATTTAGATGGTGATCCCGAGCGTATGCTAAAGTACGAGTTAGAAAGGATTTGATGTTCGAGAAGCTTTGGTCGGAGTGGCCTGTTCGGATCAACGCGATGAGTTTTGTAGATGAGGAAACTGCTAAGTATAAGAGGCAAGTCTTGGTTGGTGTCTTCGGTTCGAGTATTCGATTATTGTGGACTCAAGAGGTAGAGGTATGTGTTCTGAGTTAGAGTTGAGGTTGGATGCTGGTCATCTTGTTTGATGTGTCGAACGACGAAGATCAGGTTTGATGTGAGGTTGAGTTGTAGTCTTGGTCTCAGTAATCTGATGGTGAGATGTTGCATTGTGCAGTGATGAGCGGTTGCATGAGAGACATGGTTGGGTTCGTATAGGCCACTAGATACCTTTGAGGTGTTCTGTCTGTGTAACGTGTTTGGTAAGTGACTCGTTTGGGTCAAGCGACTTGTGGTTGTGATGCCAAGTTGGTTTTCGGTTGTGTAGAACCTTGTCTGGGACAATGGTGTGCCACCTGATGTTACTCCTGAGTGAGAATCGTGGTTCGTGATGGAAGATCGGATAGAGGATGAACGTTTAGAAGACATGTGTTCTTTGGTATTCAGGTGAGTTAGGTGAACTTCTCTCTGGTGAGCTTTTCAATAGAGTTGGATGTCTGTGTTGTTGCTCGTGGAGGGGCGTCCTATCAGCTTCAGTGACAGAGATGTTGGCATCAACTGGATGAGAACGTGGTATTAAAGTCAGTGATCATTTGGTGATCGACAAAACACGAGTAGAGTTTGTGCGTGGAGCATGTGATTTCATGTGACCGATGTCAGGGCTTGACGTCGTGTGTTTGGACTTGTAGAGATGATCCTTGGTGTGCATGGTGAGACGCGATTGAGCCAGTTTGTGACAGTAAGAACGAAGTGGTAGTCTCTATGTTCTGAAATAGAGAGTGTTTAGGACCAGGTTCCACGGTAGCTTGGTCACGTATGATGGGTTTGTCGTCAGAGTGGTTTGAGTTCGGCGAGAGTCAGGTTTTGAGGATTGGCGGTGTGAGCCAAATTTTGATCCGATGTTTTAGAGATGTTTTCGGGATGACAGTGATGTCGGTGGGACTTGTACGTTTGGGCAGTTTGTGTAGAGATTGAATCTTCAAGTCGTGTTTTCTTCATGTGACGACAGGTTTGGGGTTTCTGTTGCTGAGGCATGTCAGTTGTTGTACCATGTTGTTAGGGCTTTCTTTTTGTTGTTGTACGATATTGCTGGGTTTGTATCATAGCTTGTTGATGGTTCCAGAATAGTGATTGGTTTGAGTTTTAGTGTTAAATGTCAGGGACAAAATTCCTTTAAGAAGGGGAGTGTTGTGAGACCCCGACCCGTTTCAGTTTGGAATGATTAAGTGTTCGAGTTATCTCGTAACCTCCGAAACGTTTTAAGTACATCTTTGGCACATGTTCAAGTTCCGTTAAGGCTTGTTTAGGTTCGAAAGAGGCACGTTTGGCTTGGTTTTAGGTTGAAAAATCAGTTTCAACATCAGAAACACACTGCCCAGCAATTCGGTCCACTGAAGGGCTTGGCTCAGTCGACTGAACCGAGAATTTTGAGTTCGGTCAATTGGACTGAAGGGTTCGGACGACTGGACAAAAGGTTTTTCAAATTTTCTATAAATATCAGGCGTGGAGATATTTTGGAATATTTTTGATTTTTCAGATTTGATTTCTCTCTCCCGTTTCTCTGCCTTCTCTCTAGATTTGAGGGCCCGAGACTTGGTTTTCCACGAACGAACTGTGGATTCTTGCTGTTGGTGCTGGGGGTTTCACATATATCAGGACAGATTTTAGTTTTATCGAGGTTCAATTTTTTGAGACTTCAAGTTTTGACTCGCTGAGGTAGAATTCTAGACCCTACTGCTGTATAAGAGTGATTTGTGTAATTATACGTGTTTTTACATGGTAGAAAATACATCAAATGTGGTTTTCATGTTTAAACCTTGATTTTTGGGTAAAAGTGGGTTTTTACGCCTTTCTCGGTTTATTTCATGATATGGGTATGTTGATATCCGCAGTTTTCAAAAGAATATTTGAAAATGAGGTGTTTTGAAAAAATGGTGAAAATGTGCTTTTTGGAGGTTTGGAGCTAAACCGCAGGGTTGAGTCTCAACTCTTAAACATTTTGCTGGAAATGGTTTTTGATCTCCATGGTTGATGAATTGGATCATTTTGTACATGTGTTGTATAACTGCTTTGTGGATTTTTAAATGTTATCCATAGATGTACCGTGACATAGTGTGTGTGTGCGTGGTTCTATGTGGGCCTGTAGTGCTTCTCGGTGAAAGACCAAAAACGTGCACAGCGTAAGTTCTCTGTACCTTCGAGTTAATTGCTATAAATTGAGTCGGTTGTCTCCATGAATGGCAATGTGTGAGTGCTCTGGACCCTCGAGTTTTATACCTGTAAATTGAGTCGGTTGCCTCCGTTAATGGCGTTATTGTTGTAACTCCGTATAGAACTTGTCATTACCAAGCCAGTCTGTGTGACTTGGGTCTAGGGTAATGGGCAGGAGTTTATAGTTGTTACCTTTATCTGTGTGATAGAGTCGGTACATAGGATTTCATTTACATCTTTCTCCTCGACTATGTCACCCGAGTGGAGCATACTGTTTTATTACTACGTTTTCTTAACTGTGGCATGATATCTGTTAGGATGATATGCATAGTTTGAATGATGAAAAACTGTTGATGTTTTATAGAAAACCTTTTTGGCACCTGTGGTTGAGCCCATATGCTTATAATTACATACCCTACTCTACAGCTTTACTGTCTTTTCCTATTGAGCTTCGGCTCACGGTGTTGGATTTTTTGAAAACCATTTTCAGGTGTACGTGGTTCTGTTGGGTGACCTTGAGGTGCTCGGAGGTGGCTGTTGGCTAGACCCTGTTTGGTTTTTGTTAGGTAGTTTATACCTTTACGTATATGTTTCATGTTGGTTATAACATGTTGTAATGCGTATATAATTCTTATGGATATATGCATGTTTTAATACTTTCGAGAGTAATCTTGAGTTTGTTGTATCACAATTTTCGTTGTTCAAATTGATTTCTACCTCATTCAAACTCTTGTGCTTCGAGGAAAATTTTTATAGCGGCTTCCACTTCTTTGAAAAGGATTTTCTTTACCTGAAAAATTTATTTTGTTTTTAAAAAGGGTTTGGCTTATGGGGCAGTAACCGTAGTCTCTTGGCTACTCTATCAATTTAAATAAACCCTCAGTGGCACGTTTTCTAAAGCTTTTAACCTTGTTTAGGCTTTTTAGTCTTAAATCTCTTTTCTGTTGGGACGGTTTAGTAATGTTAGTAGGATCTTCGCGTGACTTGGAGTTTAGGGCATAACATTTTTTGATGCTAAAGCCCTTTCGCCTTGTATATGCATTATAACAAGTTATAACATCTTCGAATTCATCAAAAATCATTCCTTCACATGGCTCTATAGGACCATTATACAAAAATTATTTGGTACAGTGGTATATATTATTTTCTTTTAAATTTGTATTATGCCTTTTTGTGTGTTATGCCACCAAGTCATAACAAGCCCTTTCGCCTTGTTTATGCCTTTTTGTTTAAATGAATTTTTTTGGCTTGTTATTTGATAAAGTTAAAAGTCAAAAAGTCAAAAAGTCAAAATGTTAGTTTGGTAAAAAATTTATTTAGTTTAAAGTGATTTTAATTTAAAGGTATTTTTAATCACTGTCCACTGGGCGGTGGTTAATAGCCTAATAAAGACAAAAAAAATTCAATATTAATACACTTTTTGGTGTGGGGCCAATCATTTTCACAAATATCTATACTCTTTGTACAGATATCTATACATTATATACCTCTTATCGATCGCCCATTAGGCAGTATGTGAAACCTTGACCCATTTTTTTTCGGCGTTTTCGGACGCGTACTACGTGTTTTCGTTTGAGCATGCTTTTACTACTTTTGATGCATGATCGGACTTAGATATGCATGCGAGATAGATTTTCGGGGTCGTGGGCCGTTGCGGTGTGAATTTTAAAAATTCAAAAAAAAATCTTTTGGAGACCTATAAATATCTGGAGTTAGATATTTTCATAAAGATAATTTTCAAAATTTCTTCAGTAAGTTTTTCGTTTTCTCTCTACCTTCTCTATATGCTCTCGGGGGCCCAGGAATCAATTTTCAACGATCCAACAGCGGATCCTTACTTTTAGCACAGTCGGCTACGCTACCATCCGGTCAGATTTTGATTTCGATGAAACTCAATTTTGCACGTGGTTTGAGATATCGAGTTTTTAACTCACCGAGGTAGGATTCTAGACCCTACTAGTGTATAAGGGTGTTATGGGTAAACGTGGGTATTTTTTTAACGGGTAGATCTCAGTACATCTCATTTTGTATCAAAGTTGGTTTTTGGGTTAAAAATCGAGTTTTTTGTCGATTTCGTGGATGGAATCGGGTGTCGGGAGTTTCTTTTGAGGTCTCGGTGTTAGGCCTAAGCGTGTGATTGTTCACGGGTGTTGAATCGGAGTTTGGAGGCTTCGGTTTGGGGTTTATATGTAAAAACCCATAGCTCAGAATCAAGTTCCGCCGAGGTTCGGTCGACTAAACCATGGGGTTTGGTCGATTGAAGCTTGGATCTTGGGTTTGGTTAACTGAACCGAGGGGTTTGATCAACTAAACCGTGTGTTTTGACATTTTGTGGTTTTCCAGTAGGGTGTTCGATCGACTGGAGGTGGGGTTCGGTCGACTGAAATTGTGAGCTGTTGGTTTGTGGTTTTGGGTTGATTCCTCGATTTTCAATTGGTGTTCTATGGTATTCAATTGATTAATTTATGGGAATGACTTAATTTAAATGCCTGTGGATTCCTCGATTTTAGGATGCCTAACCTTGTTTGACTATATCATAGGAATGGTTTGGCTAACCATCTCGTGTGCCTGTGTCGGTTGCTATCGACGGTTTGCTATTTTGGCCTTGTGTTGAATTTCGGGGGCAAAATTCTTTTAAGGGGGATAGAGTTGTGAGACCCTAATCTGTTTTTTTTTTGGCATTTTCGGGCGCGTGTTACGTGTTTTTGTTTGAGCTTATTTTTACTACTTTTGATGCATAATCGAGCTTAGATACGCATGCGAGGTAGGTTCCCAGGGCCGTGGGCCATTGCGGCGCGAATTTCAAAAATTAAAAAAAAAATATTTTGGAGACCTATAAATATCTGGAATTATATATTTTCATGAAGATATTTTTCAAAACTTCTCTAGTAAATTTTTCGTTTTCTCTCTCTCTTCTCTCTAAGTTCTCGGGGGCCCGAGACTCAATTTTCAACGATCCAACAGCGGATTCTTGCTTTTGGCACGGTGGGCTACGCAACCATCCGGTCAGATTTTGATTCTAGTGAAGCTCGATTTTGCATGTGATTCGAGGCGTCAAGTTTTTAACTCATCGAGGTAGGATTCTAGACCATACTGCTGTATAAGGGTACTATGGGTAAACGTGGGTGTTTTTTTAACGGGTAGATCTCAGTAGATCTGATTTTTTATCAAAGATGGTTTTTGGGTTAAAAATTAGATTTTTTATCGATTTCGTGGATGGAATTGGGTGTCGAAAGTTTCTTTTGAGGTCTCAGTGTTAGGCCTAGGCGTGTGATTGTTCACGGGTGTCGAATCGGAGTTTAGAGGCTTCAATTTGGGGTTTGGATGTAGAAACCCGTAGCTCAGAATCAAGTTCTGCCGAGGTTCGATCGACGAACCATGGGGTTCGGTTGACTAAAGCTTGGATCTTGGGTTCGGTCTACTGAATCGAGGGGTTCGATCGACTAGAGAGTGTGTTTTGGCATTTTATGATTTTTCGGTAGGGTGTTCGATCAACTAGAGGTGGGGTTCGGTCGACTGAAGTTGTGGGCTATTGGTTTGTGATTTTGAGTTAATTTCTTGGTTTTCGATTGGTGTTATATGGTATTCAATTGATTAATTTATTGGAATTACTTGATTTAAATACCTGTGGATTCCTTTTAGGGTTCAGTTGGTCGTGTGGTGGTTTTGGGGGTTCGTGTTGTGATTTTGGATGTTTGTTTAGATGCCGTCCTTGGGTTGACATGCATGGTTAGGTTTTAGGTGTTGTGGCACAGTCGTGTACGTAATGGTTATGCACAAGAGGTGTGAGGTCTTGGTGAGAACCATGGTTGTGGGTTTGGTGTTGGCCTTCGGTTAGGTCGAGTCTTGTAGGTTTGTTGATCATGTTGGCGCGTGTGGGCGTCGTAGGTCCAGGTGTGTGGATGTCGAGTTATGTGACAGGTGGCGTCATAGTGTGAGGTTATATGTGGCTTTGTGCTTTTATAACTGGCTTGTACATTTATAACTTTGTTTATTATGTATGAAATATGTAAGTGGATTACATGATTTTGATACTGTTATGTGTAACGTGGTTTATGCTTTAAAACCTAAAGTTTTATAGGCATGTGACGTGATTTGTGAACGTCGTGTTGATACATGGTTATATGCTTTAAATTCTAGTTTAGATTTGCATATGTGTATGAAATGGATTAGATGAATCTGTGTTCCAGTCGATGTAAATCCCGGTTGATGATACACGTATGCGTGTGTGGGTGTATGAGATAGGCTGCGAAGCCGGTGTATGAGATAGGCTGTGAAGCCGATGTATGAGGTAGGCAGCGAAAGCCGGTATGTGTTTGATTGGAGCTATGGTAATCGTTCGGTTAAAGTCCGAGAAGATGCATTAGTTGGGGCAGTGGTCCTTCGGTGAAAGTCCGAGAATATTCATGGATTGCATGTACTGCATATTGGGACGGATATACCAATTTTCTTAAAAACTGTATTATCGGCCTATGAGAGTCAAAATACTGTATTAACGGCCTGCAGGAGTCGTAATACTGGAATCGTTTTCAAAGCTCTGATGAGTTGAAAAATAGTTTTTATCCTCGCTTTTCCTTGCATGTGAAAATGATTTTCTAGCTCTAGTGAGTCGTGATCTAAAACTGTTTTCAAATTGTTTTAATGGCTTGAAAAAGAGTCGATAACTGCACTTCGTTTATCAAGTATGTTTAGCTTATACTGCATGCGTTGTTTAGAATTTGTTGAGCTTTGGCTCATGGTGTGGGATTTAATTTTCTTCAGATACCTGTCACGCTGGTTGATCATGAGGTGCGGGAGAGGTGGGAGAGCAGTAGTCTTCTTTTTTGTTAGCTTTTTACATGTATGCTATAACATGTTTTTTAGGCGTTGGAGCCGTGTAATTTGCCGTTTGGTGTTTATATACAATGCATGTATGGTTTATCTTTGAGAGTGTATTCTCGAGTTGGGTTTTACCTGGTTGTTGTAGGTGTTTTGCAAGGCCTAGAGTTTGGGGCGTGACACGGTGGTTAGCATTTTTTTTTTATATTTTGATTAAATATTTTTACTTTTCTGATTTGTCTCTATAAGAAGAGTCTAAAAGTATAATCGTTTGACTAGATGAAGAAGAAAGTTTACTGAAAACAAAAATATAGAACATAAATACACAAATAAGCAATTATCCCAAACAGGGCCATTGTCTTATTGTCCTTTAAATTAAAATCACTTTAAGTTAAAAAAAAATTTTACCAAACTAATCTTTTCACTTTTTGACTTTATCAAATAACATGCAAAAAAAAGTTAATTTAAACAAAAAGGCATAGAGTTTAACCTCTCAAACAAAGAATGTTTTTTTTTTAATATTTAAGTCAAAATGCCTAAAATGGGCAACCAAACGAAAGCAAAGAGTGGAGGCAACTGTTGGGAGAGACCAAAGGGTTTTATGCTGACCTAGTTTCCATAGAAGGTGTAAATTCCACAGGTGGCAAAATTTTATTAGTTGTTCGTAAAGGATACAGTTTACGGCACATCCGTTTATAATTTCATCTCATATGTATATTACTATAACGCCCCTCATAAATAAGCTACACTCAGAAGCTCTCTTGCACCTCGTGGGTTTTCTTTGTGCGTACAAACTCTCTGTGGACGCTGGTATATATAGGCTAGCTGCTGGGACAGGTGTCCCTCATGCAGCGTTTGACGAAGGCATGTACAACAGATGTACGGTGATTGAAAAATTTGTACATCGTAAAATTTTTGATGTAAAAATTTTAATTCAAAAAAATATAAAAATTTCAATATAAATTATTAATGTATTTTTATGCATTATTGTATAGTCAGAATTCTTACAAAAATTTTCTAACTATATAATATATTTTTATATTTATTTTTAATTACCGATATTTTAATTGATGTAAGTTTTTAAGTTATAGTTAAAAATTTAATTATAAAGTTCTGTCTAGAATTTTATTTCGGGTCGCTTTAAATATTGATTGCTATTTTTTATTATTATTATTATTATTATTAATTACGAGCCATCACACAATTCCTAAAACAACTAGGTGAATTAATTTATATAAGTGAACACAGTTCAACACTATGTAGAAAAATTACAAAAATAGGTTCTCAATTATTCATGGGTTTTGGGTTATCAAATTAGGTTTTACTGGGTTAATTCTTAAATATATTTTAGTTTAATATGTTCCCTACAGGTACCCTGAATAATGCTCAGAGTAGTTGTCTGAAAAAAGTTAGAGAAATAAACCATTTTATAAAATGTGTTCAATTGCCATTAAACATACAGCAGAATTAGTTTTTAACAAAGAGTTTAAAAATGATTTGGAGGATCATCTAGGGGTTTTTGAATATCATATTTGGACAGCAACTAGATTAATATGTTACCTACAATTTTCATGCAAACCACTTTTGAAGATGGTCATTAAAAATAGAGGGTTTGGGTTACTCAAAAATGTGTGACAGAGTGTTCTATTATTCACTAAACAGAAATAGAGACTTTCAGAGGCTATTAAACTTATCAAAGCTCAATGTTGTAGGCACATTTTTAGTAGTTAGATAGATATATATGTTATCTACAACTTTTGTGTTTTAACCTAAGGCCAGATCATGTTTGAAAATAGGGTTTTTGGGTTCACAATACATACTGGTTTGAAACTAACATATTTTGATAGAAACGCTATATCTCGAGTTATACAAATTCAAATTAGTTTAAACAATTTTTAGATAAAAGATAACATAAACGCCTAGATTTGAATATAAATAACACACTTAGATCATTTTTTTATATTTAGTTACGAGTTTTCAAAGTTCGAGGCGAAAAGCGCAAAATCATAAATCTTGGCCTAACTTAGTTTCTATTCACGTAGCATGTTGTGTGTCATGTTTTGATCCATTTGCTTTGCATGCCTATGTTATACTCTTATATATCTAAACTTTAGAACATACATATGCCACAAAACTCAAAGATAAAAGCATCCAATCGCATAACAAATCACAAAATTTTCAGAACAGTCCATAAATCCCAACTATGACATCTTTTTCATGCATTTTAGTTTTTGTTCTTGATTTATAGTTTAAGCATGGGTTGAGGTGGGTTTGT
>JAOTRH010216487.1:0-10682 GCA_034768845.1 Heliamphora exappendiculata
ATAATATTAAAAGAAGAGCCTAGATCTTAGAGCATAGAAATATAAGCTGAGTATATAAATCTACTATTAATAAAAAAATGCAAAAATAGGAAAAAATACACTTGAAGGACTATACTTGAAGGTTATGGGAGTAACTGATGCTCGGAGAAGAAGATTTATATCCTTAGCCTAACCATCAATCGCTCAAATCTTGAGTTCCAAATGCAGTCCAAGCGATTTGAGGGCAAGTACGATGTACTGCCTTAAAGCCACACTGGCCTCTTGCTCTTTCAAATGCAGTCCAAGCGATTTGAGTCGATTTGCCTACTCGAGGAAGATGATTGAAGGGATTAAGTGTCTCTTACTCCGTTTATAAGAAGTTTAGGGCTTTTAAGAAATGGACGGTCATGGTTAAGTTTACTTTTTGCTAACCACAGTTTAGAAAACTTGGCCACCAAGTTTTGCACTCTTCCCTAGGTGGCTAGTTACCTAACGGTTAGGGTCATGTTTGGTTAACCTTTTCTATTTTCTCTCTTTTTTCTTTTTTTAAACTTTATCACTTATAGGCTATTTTTACTCCAACTTAATTTCATTAACTTCTTAATTTAATTCCATATTTACAACTAAATTTTAATCCCACCTGGATTGGGATTGTTTTGGTTTCTTGGACTTGGACATGTTTGACATTGGGTTGTTCGGCTTCAACTGGATTTGTTTGTCGGAATGTTTGTTGGGCTTCTATTTGTTTTCGGTCTCCATTTTTGTTTGTATTTCTCTTCCTTCCCCTTTTCAGTTGATACTGGAATTTAGGAAGCTTTTTGTCATTCCTTTCTTTTATCCTGATTCTTGCAATCATAGAAGATGGAGTTGGTTGTGCTTTTTCTTTTTCATTTTCTTTCTCTTTAGTTTATTTTTGTTGTCTTGTTGCCTCAATGAGTTGTTGTTTCTCTTGCTCAAGAGTTTTTACTGTTTCTTTCAACATGTCAATTTTCAATTGCTCTGAAGCACTCTGTGTAATTTTTTGTACCGAGATCTCTACCATTTCTTCAACCAACCTTTCTTTTTCTTGTTCCACCTCTGCTATCTTTTCTTATTTTTCTTTCTCAATCACCATAATAGTTTCTTTATGTGCAAATTCTTGTGTGGCTCGGTGAACAGAAAGTTCAACAATTTGATCAAGCAATTTTTGATTTTCTGTTTAGAGCTCTTCTAATTTCGTCTTTGCTTCAGAAACTCCTTTTCGTCAACAAATTTTTATATTACTTCATGGGTAAAAAGTTCCTTAATTTGTTCAAGTAATTTCTTATTTTCTTTACTGAGCTGTTCAATTATTTCTTTCATCTTTTTGTTTTTAGATGTCTTTTTTTTCAAATCTTCTTCCATCTTCTTTATTTGTTGAATTGAATCTTCATTTGTTTTCAAAATTTTCTTCAACATTTCAATTGTATACGTTTTTTCCAAAATTTCAATTATTTTTTTTTCATCATTTCATGTTTTCTGTCCTTCAAGCACTCCTCCTACTTCAGCCGTAAAGTCACCATGTGCATCAACCTCATCATCAAATTTTTTTTTCGCCTCAGATATAGTGAACTCAAAGAGTTCATTTTCTTCCATTGTTGGTTGGACAATTGAAGAGAGCACCTGGATTATGAATACAAAGTTAGTTGTGAGAACAAGCAAATAAATTATCTGTTAATAATATACTGCTACAGATAATTTATCTGTGTTGTTTACACATCATGTAAAACCTACAGATACATTTATCTGTTTAATGAAGATGCTTTAGATTTGCTTTTATAAAAGACAGATAATTTATCTGTTAAACACTTTTTCCAATTTTAATGAATCGATAAATTTATATGTTAGTAGTTTTTTCTACTTAAAGGAACAGATAAATTTATCTCTATATTATTTGTGCTTATTGAAAGAAACAGATAAATTTATCTATCTTGTTTATACATGATGTAAAAAATACAGATATATTTATCTGTTCAATGAAAATGCTTTAAATGTGCTTTTGTAAAAAATAGATAATTTATTAGTTAATCACTTTAACCTATTTAAAAGAACAGATAAATTTATGCGTGCATTATTTAAAAGAATAGATAAATTTATATGTATAATCAATTGTGGTTATTATTAAAGTTATTTTTACCTAGTTTGCAGCAAGATCTTTTAGTTCTACATTTTTTAAAGCCGAATCCAGCTTTCCCAATCTCCATTTGAGCATTCTTGAAAACTGATGTGTTGTTTCAGCCTTCACAAGTGTTGTGTGCTCATATATTCAATACTAAGTAAAGATAAAGATGTATTAGTTTCGTATAAAGAAAGGACATTCAAAAATATAATAACAAGAGGTTTGAAAGATGTACCAAAAGAGCAATAACACATCCAGTAACTGTCTCCGATTTGTCAGATTTTTTCTCAAGTGAGGAAGTCAACCAGTCCTTTATCGCTGTAGACCAAGCATATTTCGTCATGTTTTTGACACTTTTAATGGATTCAATGAACACTCAGCTCAATGTTGGACCAGTTGTTGGGAAAAAGAGTGTCACACAAAGGTACAGTGTGATCAGTCTTGCAACATCTAAATGGTCATTTTTCTTTTTCCCCTTTAGTGCTTCAGTTAATTGTTTCTTCAGCTCACTTGCTGTCATCCTTGCTTGGTTAGGGAACCTTCTTTGGATGAACTTACTATTGGACTTTGTTGTATGTCTTGACAGATTCATTATTGTTTGTCCAGATCTGATTCCAAATATGAAACAGACATCTTTATCTGTAAAACTCACTGTCTTTTGCCCTAATTTGAACTAATATTTCCCCCGGATATATTTTCTAATTACTGAAACAACATTGTCATCAAAGATTTTAACATCTTGCTCCTGCACCTTCTTGGTAACAATGCCTTCAATCAATAACTAGAAATGAGTTTTCTTCAGATGTTCTACTTGCTTGTCAGTGAAATTGATATTATTGAGCAGTCTCACAGCAGCAAAAATGTTTGAGCGGTATTGTGGAGCATAGTTCTCTTTCCATCTCGGATTAGATTCTTCTTTCTTTGGTGATAGCTTTTGCTCTTTTAGGACTTACTTTTTCTGGAGTATCTTCAAGGACTTTCTTTTCTCGTTCCTTGGCCATTGCTGCAGTATATAAATTTATATGTTTAAATTGAAAAAAATAAATAATATATATTCGTCTAAATAAAATATGAAACAAACATATTTATCTACTTGAAATAAACAACATGTTTTAAATAATACAACTAAATTTATCTATTCAACAATAACACATCAAACGTTAACTCGTAGGGACAGATAAATTTATCTGTACACATTTAAATGTACTTAAATGTACTTAGAGATGCACAGATAAATATATCTGTTCAATTACATAACGTATTACATTGTTCCAACAAGACAGATAAATTTATCTGTACAGGTTACATAATTTTTTATTTTATTCAAACAAGAGAGAAACAATTATCTGTTTATTATTTTTTTTTCAACGTTGTTACAACAAGAGATATATATTTATCTGTGGCATATTAACGTCTTTCAAATCCTAAAAGTAAATTTATTTGTGAACCTTTAAATGTGCTTTCAAATGCACAAATAAATATATCTGTGCTTTCAAATGTTCATTGATAACAAGACAGATACATTTATCTGTTTATTTGAAAGCACATTTAATGTGATAGATATATTTATCTATGGCAAATTAAAGTTCTTCGAATCTTAAAAATAGATTTATCTGTGTAACTTTTACATTTTATTAACAATACAGATAACTTTATCTGTGCACTTTAAATATGCTTTCAAATGCACAGATAAATTTATCTGATCATTTAGACAGATAAAAACATAACTTCTTACAATTTTAAAACAAGACAAAGACAGATACATTTATCTGTTCATTTAAGTAACTTATTACATTGTTCAAAAAAGAGATTTAAATTTATCTATGCCATTTTAATGTTCTTCAAATCGCAGAGATAAATTTATCTGTGGACATGTTTGCATTATTTAACTATACAGGTAAGTTTATCTGTGTCCAACAACACAGAAATATTTATCTGTGCAATATTAACGTTATTTGAATCCTGAAGATAAATTTATCTGTGGAACTTTTAATTTCTATTAACAATACAGATACTTTTATCTGCGCAATTTAAAACAAAACAAATACATTTATCTGTTAATTTGAATGCACATATAACGTGACAGATATATTTATCTGTGGTAAGTTAACATTCCTCGAATCCTAAATATAAATTTATCTGTGTAACTTTTACATTCTATTACCAATACGGATAACTTTATCTTCTATTAACAATAAAGATAACTTTATCTGTGCACTTTAAATGTGATTTCAAATGTACAGATAAATTTATATGTTTATTTACATAACTTCTCACAATTTTAAAACAAGAGAGATACATTTATTTTTTTATTTACGTAATTTCTTACATTGTTCAAATAAGAGATTTAAATTTATTTGTGCGATTTTAATGTTCTTTAAATCGCAAAGGTAAATTTATCTGTGGACGTTTTACATTTTGTTAAAGATACAGATAACTTTATTGATACTGAGTTGATATATCGATACTGAGAAACGAGTAGAAATGAGTCATTATCATCGCGTTTTTAGTGAAATTCGTAAACTGATAAAATCTTTTTCGTTAAAGAAGTGAAAGAGATGAAATACGTAAACTGAAGAATGAGTACAAAACCTAACCTCAACGATGCGACTTGATTGAGTTGATTTCAGGTTTGAGTATGAATCTGAGCTTACGACGAATGAGATTCTGCTTTTTCGTATTCCAAATGAGTCAAGTGCGATTTTTGCTTTGAATGTGAATGAGAGATAGTGAGTTGAGTGCCGTTATGAATCGTATCGTGCAAACAAGCTAACATACCGAACGTGGTTACGGATATTTTTGGGAGAACGCGAATTTTTTAGATTTGGTGAACCTTTCGCGTTAAAATATTAGTTTATGAGCCTAATGTTGGTTGATGATGTATATATGGGCTTCTGGTTGAAAAGCCCTAAAATTTAGGGCACAAATTTTTATTAAAAAAAATCATCCATCTAAAGATAATAATAATATATACATATATATATATATATATATATATATATAGAGAGAGAGAGAGAGAGAGAGAGAGAATAATAATAATAATACTTAAATCTTTTCAAAGTTTAATACATTTAATTTATTACTAATTATTTAAAGAAATACAACATCATAATTTAGAATAAAAATCCAGTTCATTCCTTCACGAAATTAAGCATCGGTAAATTTAATTTCGTGCAAAATTATCAATTTAATCACCACAAAATATTCATCACATCCATACATCCTATTTGTATGCCAAAAATAAACAAAAACTCCTACATTGATGGTTTGTAGGAGAGGAATTAGAAAATCCTAAAAAGATACTTCAAGGTCCAATAATGATAAAAAAAAATAATAATGTAGAAGCCCTAGAATTCCAATAAAGCAAATTAATTGCTTTCAAACACCTGAAAATAAGATTTGACCACGAAAATTTTGTTGGAAAAAAAGGTAACTAAACAATCTATTTTGTACAAACTAATAGTAGATATAGAAAAATTAAAACTATAACAGATAATAAACTGTATGAACAGAAATCAAAATCACTGCAAGAAAAACAGAATGCAAAAAACAAGAGCCGAACCGAAACTGGAAATACAGAATTTGAAGACCTTGTTACAGTAGGGTAATACTGAAAATGTTGATCGAGGCTCGTGTTTAACATGATCTTCTTAAGATGAAATTGCTTTCGCTATGGTGCTTCAAGTTGACAGCAAACATCTCCTAGGATATAACGATGGACGAGCAACAGAAGCAGCACAACAATTTGTCACTCCAATGAATCAAAACTGAGTTCGAACTCTCTCTTAGAACTTAGGAAATGCAGAGTATGTAGAAGCACAGAGGAGGAAAACAAATCGGGAAATCAGTGTTTGAAACTGCCAGCGAAACAGTCTTTAAATAGACTGCCCAGGTGACTGTTCTGATTAACTGAACAGGCATGAAACCAGTTCGGCTCGGTGGTTGGACCACCCAATAGGCACGAACTCGTTTCAGACTAAATTTAAATAAATTTTTTGCAAAAAGATAAAATTTTACCCATAACCCGAGTCCAATTAGACGGGCGGGCGGTGGCGGCGGTGCGTGTATGCGGTTTGGGTCGAATCCACTGTTTGGTAGATTCTCTCCCGTCCACAAAATTGGGTATCCACAAAGAGCACACCCCTTAGGCCACACTTGACTGATATAAGCCACTCAATATTCTTTTTCCCAACCAATGTGGGATAGAGCATAAGTTACCAACAATTGCTAACTCTAATGTACACTTTTGAAATTAATTTTTCATTCATCTGTTAACGGTTTTAAAAACTATAAAATTCATAGTCAATCTACACATAGAGATGAACATATTAGGACTTAGACTCATCAAAAAAGATTAATTCTATTTATAGATATTTAGTCTCAAAATTAACTAAAATTATGTTCAAAAAATATTTAAAACCCACTCAAAATCCACTTATTTTCCAACATATTTAAGATTTCACAGAATAATTTTTTATTAAAAATAATAATAAGGGAAAAAATAAAAAAGCAAAAAAAAAAAGCAAATGAGGTAGGGAAGGGGAGGCGGTGAGTTAGGGATTCGTCGAGATTATTTTTTGTTTTATTTATTTATTTTTTCAATCATCATTTCTAATAATGTGTTAAAACACTTAAAAATATAAAATTATTTTAATTTAGAAATAATAGATTAAAAAAATACAATTATTACACAATTGCACTTATCAATCCGTTAAGTGCTCTTATCACCCTCTTTAGTTTCATTATTTTTAGGCCTTTTGGCTCATTCGATCCATTCAATTATCATTTTTTCGGTAGGCATAGCAAAGCTCTCGATAGAAATAGTGATCAAATATGGTGACGATAAATCAACAATGAAAGGTAATGAATAAAGGTGACAATCAATTAGTAGTGGGTGAAAGTGGCAACTGATAGGGAGAGGTGGGAATGAAATTAGTGGTCGAAATTTATGGCAAAGGTGGTGGCGATCATGATGATGGCAAGTGATGGCAATGGTGACCAAAGTAATAGCGATAATAGTTAGAAAAGGCGATCAAAGGTAGTGAAAGAAGAAAGATAGAATAAAAATTTATTTACAAAATAAGCAAAATTATATTTTTTTTATTTACGAGAATTTTGTAAATTTTAAAAATTATTTATATATTTTTTTAAAAAATTACTATGAAATATATTTTTGTTTATGATTTACAAAAATTTTAAAAATTAAAACAAAAAACAATAAACATAAATGTTATGAAACGGAGCTAGTGGCGAGTCACATGCCAATATGCAATTAAAATCGTTTCAAACCATATAATCTTATACAATGTAATAATTAGTCTGTTTGGGATATTTGCTTACTTACTTATTTTGTTTAATTTTTTTTAATTATTTAATTAAATTATTATATTTTTAAAATTTTTTATTGAGAAGAGCCGAAAAAGTAAAAAATTTTAATCAAAATATAAAAAAAATTAAAAAAACAAAAATAAGCCAAAATAAACTAATAAGTCAAATTTAATTTTGCTTATTTATGTTCTTAGTAAACTTTTTTCATATTTTTATCAAACTTTTTGACCTTTTTGATTCATCTCATCGAGACGATTGAAAAAAATAAAAATTTTAGTCAAAAGATGAAAAAAATTTAGAAAAAACAAAAATAAATAAAATTTGTGCAATTTTGCCCAAACAGAGCCAATTTATTTCAAATTCTTCTTTCTCGAACCACAGTAGAACCTGTTGATTAATCGAAGATTAGTATATATTTTCGTAGTCATATACATTTTTTTATAGAAAGAAAATTTAAATGTATATATTCTTTCAGATTTCTTTATTTAGTGCACTTAGGTTCTATGATTGGCGGAAGATAAACTAATAGATATAAAATACTATTGAATATAAAGATGGACATAAAAATTTAATAAATATAAATTCGAATATATAATTTTTAATTATATACATATACCATATTTATTGTTTTGTAAAAATGAGTGGATATAGATATAAACTTGGAGAATTAAAATAGATAAATTCTATTTCTACTCCATACAAATTTTCCAATACCTATGTTACCCTTTATCACCCTTTAGCAATATAATTGGGTGGTAAGGAAACTGATTTTGGAGGGGATTGTCAAAACTTTTTATTATAATTTTTAGTTTTTGTTTTTAATTTTAGTTATAAGATACAATTTATTTTAAATACTCACAATTTTTACTACAAATTATAATTATTTTTTCTCCTATTTCAGCAACAAACTATAATTTTTGCCAAACACATAAAATTTTCGTTATAAGTTACAATCTATAAGCTACTAGTTTTAGCAATACCAAATACCGTCTTAATAAATTGGAGTAAAAATAAATATTGTGGATAAAGATTAGGCTGGATTATATGAATAAGTTCATTAAAAAAAGAAAAAAAATTTAGTAAAAACAATAATTCTTCTACAAATATAATGAAAAGGTGAAAAATGAATGAAGGAAAGAAAAAACACAAATTTATTGGTCAATGCAACACAACTTCAGAAAATAAAATTAAAATACAACTTCAGAAAATGAAATTAAATAGCAACTTCAGAACAAGTTCAGTGCAATAAAAGAACAATAATTAGCAAAAGTACCAACAGTTAGTAATACATTACAAAAACCAGTGAAGTTTCAACATTTCAGAACTAATCAAGAATCAGTCAAGGGTTAATTGGTCTTTTTACTGATAGTGGATATCAAATGACACCACTCCCCTGGTAATGCATCTCCCCTCATATAAGCTTTGTTTGGATATTATATTCCAACAAAAGAAAAATTGCCAAACACTTGATATGTGGGTCCAAGGTCCAACATCATATTATATCCATCTTCACTCTTTAAATCCTTCAAACAAACAGTACCTTATAGTTACAGTAGCTGTAGCTCCTTTTCTTTTGTTAGTACACTAGCTTATTAGTATTTAACAATTTGTCAATGATCTCCTTAATAGTATTAAATATTTTAATACATTTTACAAGTCGTCCTTTTGTGATTGCGATTCTAAAATAACAACTTATTTAGGTTTCGTTTGGTAATTTAATTTTAAATTAGATTTTTTATTTAAAATTACTTTAAGTTGAAAAAAATCAAAAATTCGTTTGGCAGAGCTATGGGGTAACTTTAAGCCAAATGCTTAAAATGAATTTAAATCAAAAAGTAAAAATTTTGGCTTAAAGTTATCATAAGTTTTTAAAATTTATTTTTAGATAATTTTATATGCAATATAAATCTTGTTTAATAAATTTTGACGAATACATTTTAAAAATATAATTTTTATAAAAAAATAAATATATATAATAAAAGTTATAATATTTTTAAAAAAAATTAAAAAAATATAAAAAGAAAAAAAGCTAAAAGCATTAGTTTTGAAGTTTCTGAATTTAGTGATTAGAAAATTGAGTGCTAATAAAATGAATTTGGGTCAATTATTGATATTTTCATATTTTCTAATTGCTTACAAGTCTTATAGTATATTTTTAATGGGAACTTTTTCGGTGCATGCCTTATACTTTTTATTCTTTCCTTTTTATTGAAAAATCGAAGAAAAAATGCGAATACTCTTTTTTATAGTTATTCTCACTTTCTTTAGCTATGTTTTACTAAAATCAAATAAAAAATATGATTACACTTTTTTAGGAATTACTCTTTCTTTCATTTATTTTTATTCCCTTTTACAAGTTCTAAATCCATTCTAATTTGATGTTTTTATGTTAATATTTATGATGTGTATGATAAATTTTTCAGTATTCTAAACCTTTTTTTCAACATTGAGATTTATTTGCATACTTAAATGTTAATTTTACTCCCATCTAAGTACATCAAAATTGAATTCATTCCTAACCATTTCACATCTTTAATCATAGGCCCCGTATGGCTAACTTGATTATAAGCAAGTTTGACTAAGTTAATTTTTTTATTTTTAGTGAATTTTTTTTATTATTTAGTTAAATTTTTATACTTTTTAAACTATTCTCATTGAGACGAGTCGAAAAAATAAAATTTTTTTATTAAAATATAAAAAAAAATTTAAAACAACAAAAATAAGTAAAAAATAAATAAAAATATCAAAACAGTAAATAATAAGGTAAAATAAGCAACAATTAGCGGTAGTGTTTGTTTGGATTGAAAGTAAGGGAGTAAATGGAATAGTTATGAAGGAAAGAAAAGAAAAGAAACAAAAAAGGTGGAAGCTATTCCTTCACTTTTTTTAGTTATTCAAGAGAAATAAGATAGTATTATTTTTTCTTTTATTTATTTGATACTAATTTATAAAGAAAAGTGAGGTATTTGATATTTATTTACTGTTATAACTTTTTAATATTAATTTAAATTATTACTTTTAATATAGACGTAAAATGTTATAATTGATATTATAAAACTAATCATATCCCTCCATTTACTTTCCCACGGTTTCCTCCCCATTTTGGAGGGATAAAAAATTTCTTAAAAATAGATTATTTCTCTCTCCCCGGATCATCCGTTCTTGCTTTTCCTTTTTGTTTTTTTTATTCAATATTTTTGTTTCTTCTTCTATCTTGTTCCTCTAGTTCTAGTTTTTT
>JAOTRH010216508.1:0-10681 GCA_034768845.1 Heliamphora exappendiculata
GATAGAGAGAGAAAGAGGATTCTCCATAACACTTTAATTTTCTATTTAATTCTAATTAAATTAAAATTACATTATTAAAATTTTCTGACGTCATAGAATCATTCAATGATTAATATCTCGAGATCTCTTTACGTGCTAATCCCACTCAACTCGTAATATATATCATCTAAATTATTTTCAGGAATTCAATTATGATAATAAAATAAAATTAAAAAAATTCGGGTCTTCACAACCACCATGGCTCCTTTAATAGATTGCATAAAGAAAGGAAGTTGACGTGAATAGAAGAAGCATCTAAAACTTTTGAAAAGATCAAACAGAAGCTAACTTTTACTCAAATGCTGATTTTATTAAATTTTTCACAACATTTGAGTTGCATTACGATGCAATGATAGATTGTAATTGTTCTTAGTCAAAATTCTAGATCTGTGGCCTAATTCAATGAAAAATTGAATAGCGCTAAACTGAGATATAACACTTATGACATGGAATTCCTAGCAAGCGCATAGTCTCCCAAGCATTGGTATTACTATTTGATTCATAATGATTTTATCTTATATTCATATCATGAAGCTTTGACGCATCTTAATAACCAAGATAAGTTGTTTAACCGACATGCCAAGTGGTCCACTTACATCCAACAGTTCTCATTTATTATCAAGCATAAGTTTGGGGCCTTGAATCAGGTGGCTGATGCCCTTAGTTGCTGAGCTTCTTTTCTTACATTTATGCGTACAAAAGTACTTGATTTTGATAGCTTTCGGGAATTATTAGTCGCTAATCCATTCTTTTCTAGTATATTAGATAGCTTATCCAGTGGTACAATATCTGATTATCACATTCAAGATGGCTTCCTGTTCAAAAAGAACACCAATTGTGTATTATAGATTCCAATTTGAGGTTATAAATCATAAAAGAGTTGCATAATGAAAGTCATGTAGAGAGGGACAAGTCCTCTGAATTGGTAGCTGCATCTTATTATTGGCCTTCTATTAGAATAGAAATTTAAGAATTCGTGAAGGATTGTCATATTTGCCATGTGTTCAAATAAGTTGCTACTAATGCAGGTTTGTACATGAAGGGACTGGAATCACAGGAAATAATGATGACGTATATGAATTGATTCAAATATGGCGCATGATAAGATCTACAACTTTCAAAAAACTATATTGTGCCAATCCATCCAGATGGACGGGAAACCATACGAATGAAAATCGGTACAAAAAAACAAAAACTTTTTTTTAACCCTGAAAACTAAAACCCGATACACCCACAAGGTAGAATAGGAATTATACATGCTTGATCCCTCAGATTTGATCAGATTTTAGTACTTGAACTTTGAATCTGAAGATCAACACAAAAATTCGGCAATCTCGTTTCTGTTTAGATCTTCTACTGTATTCTTAAACGTTGAAAACATGAATAAAGAGTGGGCTTTAATCCTTCATGCTTCAAATCCTATCTGACTACCTTATCATTTTTCTCTGGTTCTCAAGAAACGTGGAAACCTTAAGAAGACTAAATGAATATTGTGTTTGGCGGTCAGAGTTATAATGACATATAATTAGGCTACAACAGTGATCTAAGGAGTAAATAAGACACGAATTTCTAATATAATTAGAAAAATTCACTTCAACTAGAAGCAATTTTCTAAAAACAGAAATTACAAATCATACCACTAAAAAATTGTAATTATACTCCTGACCTTGTTCTCAATATTTGAGTTCTTGTTATTAAATACTTATTATTCTCCCCACGTTAAGATTACAGATACCCGTTGATTATACTAAATTACTAACAATTATATTTAATTGACCTCTTTAATAATTTATTAAGACTTTTCACTTAACTTATTTGATATACTGAATTATAAAATCTACATTCAGGGTTTAGCATAATCAAAACTTATAAATTTTCTTAAGAGGGTATCATCAATTCCTATTCAGGATATAGATTGTATCAATAATTAATATCCACCATATATATATATTTAAAATTATTATCCAATTCACCGGGATTATATACTTGTAAAAGATCGCAGACTTTAATGAATCAAAATAATGAATATTAAATATACGTGTTTAATAATTATTTCGGAATTAAGAGTATAATCACTCATAATAATCATGGAGTGCAAATTAATTTATATAGTCAGTATAAAATTAATTACCTCAATGCGATCTTATTAAATACACACAAAGTGTATTGGTATAATGCGTCGGAACAATTATCAAAACAATTATTATTTTTCTTAATTAAGATAGATCTATTAAAATATTATGCTACAGCCCTATCAATGGTGTGCCCAATTTTATCTAAGACTGTGAACAAAAAATTTATATTCTACAAAAATCGATAATCTAATCTTCAGTGTGTAAGCCAAACTCTACAAATCAGATTAACTACAATATAGAATAAAAAACTCAGATACACAATAATATTAAATAAATAATAAAATGCATACATAGCTCATACAAATTCTCATTAAAATAGAAAAATAGTTTTTATTAATAAATAAAAATAAAACAAAGATTTCAAATATAGTTTTTAGTATACAACTTTAACAGTACATGCCTATGTCGATTCACACTCAGCCATAGTCTGATGCCAGCATGGATTTTGTGTTGGGTCTTCCTCGTACCCAACATGGTCATGATTCAATATATGTTGTGGTTGATCAATTTTTCAAAATGGCCCATTTTATACCATGCAAGAAGACAACGGATGCAGTGAAGGTGGCCCAACTGTACTTTCAAAAAATCTACAAATTGCATGGGTTACCTAGTTCCATTGTCTCTAACAGGGATACACACTCTTTAGGCCACTTTTGGAGTTGTCTGTGGAAGATGGCTAATACAAAATTAAACTATAATAGTTCCTATCACCTTGAAACTCATTGTCAAACTATAAAATTTTAAGTATACAACCCTAACAGTACATGCCTATGTCGATTCCTACTCAGCCATGGTATGATGTCAGCATGGATTTTGAGTTAGGTCTTCCTCGTACCCAACACGATCATGATTCAATATATGTTGTGGTTGATCAGTTTTCCAAGATGACCCATTTTATACCATGCAAGAAGACAACGAATGTGGTGAAGGTGGCCCAATTATACTTTCAAGAAGTCTACAAATTGCATGGGTTACCTAGTTCCATTGTCTCTAACAGGGATATGCACTTTTTAGGCCATTTTTGGCGTTGTCTATGGAAGATGGCTAATATGAAATTAGATTATAGTAGTTTCTATCACCCTTAAACTCATTGTCAAACTGAAGTGGTCAATTAATCATTGGGTAACATGTTATGAAGCTTTGTTCAAGACCATGTCAAGTTGTAGTGTAACACCCTGTACCTTCACATGGCAACAATATTGTCTGTTTTGAGCAAAAGTCCTCACGATTTTATTTTTTTCATGGGGTCACTCATCCTTGTATTACTCCCACCCAAGCACGCTTAACTGCGAAGTTCTACTAGGGTCTCTACTACTTGGAAAAAACTTTGTTGCTATGTAGGGATATAAGATTTTTTCTTCACATAGCAACGATATTGTTTACTCAAAAGCCCTCATGATTTTCTTCTTCTTAAGGGGTCACACATCCTTACAATGCTTCATTGTAAACACGCTTAACTGCGAAATTCTACTAGGGTCTCTACCACCTGAGAAAATGTCTCATTGCTATGTAAGGGTCTAAGGTTTTTCTTTTATAACCCAAGAACTCTCTCTCCCTTTTCGATGTGAAAAACTAGGATGTCACATGTGAGATCTCAAATTATGCAAAGCGAAATTTGCCTTTAACCATTCAGTTAGTTGTAGCACTTATCTCTGTATTATTCAGATTATGTATGGAGTTATCACACGCTCCCTTCTCGATCTTGCATCTGTTCTTGATCTTAAACGCATTCATGTCAAGGTGAAAGATTTTATTGATCAGTTGTGACTAGTTCATAAGGCCACATAGCTGAAGTTAGAAGAGAGCACTACCAGATATATGGAACAAGCTAACAAGAAACAACACTTTTTCGAATTCGAAGTAGGTGACTTTGTATAGTTATCTTCACTAAGGATAGATTCTCAACAAGGGAGTATAACAATCTGGTTGCTCAAAAAATTGGACTGGTGTAAATTATTCAGAATATTAATCCAAATGCCTACCGATTGAGGCTTCTAAGTTCCATCCGTACCTCAGATGTGTTTAATGTGAAACATTTGATCCCATTCAAAGGTAATGTCTATTATGATGAGGACTCGAATTCGAGGGCGAATTCTTTCCAAGTCGGGGTGGAAAATACAGAGCTCATGGGCTTCTCTTTCATGGAAACCTACGATCATCAGTAAGCTAAAAAATGATAGTAGAAATGTGAGTCGCTGAAATCGAATTAGTCTCGAAAGGACCATGTTCGATTAGAAATGGCCCAATGAACAAGGCATATTACTATGCCATGTTGTAAGCTAGTTTCAGCCAAATTCTATCGTTTAAGCCTCGAAAAGCGCAATTTTATCGTTTTAGAAAACTTTTGTTTTAGTATTAACTTTTTTTAATATTTTCTTTTTAAGTGCAAGTTATTTTGGCACTTTTCTTTATGTTTCTAGTATCCAAATTTAACTCTAAGTCAAATTTACCATTTTTGGTAATTCTTCATAATTTTAGATTGAGCAAAGATTATACTACCTAATTGATAGTTTTCCATTCGATTAGGGTTTGGTTATTATAAATACAATGTAATAAGCTGTAGGGCGACTCAGTTGTTGAATAATAAAATTTATTAAAAGCTTTCTCGTTTATTGTATTTGTTATTAAAGAGAGTATTTCTAATTCAACCAAACTTATGAATTTCGGAGTGAGTGGTCCTTGAGCCGATATGCCTTCCTGCATCATTTTTCTCTGGAGAGAGGATATGACACAGTATCTTTGACTACCACCTCTGGCCACCACCCCGGCTACCAACTCCGAACACCGCTTCCAACTACCACATCCAGCAACCACCTTCGATTACCTCCTCTGACCACCCCCTTCAGGAACCACCTCCGACTATCATTTTCGTCCACCATCTCCGACTAACACATATGGCCATTTCATCCGACCATTACTTCCGACTATAAGTTTCGACCACCATTATTATCTTTTGCTATCATCTCTGGTTAACATCTTCGGTCAGCACCTCCGACCACCATTATTCGGCCACCACTTTCAACTACCATATCTAGCCCCCAAACCAGAAGCATGTATACCAAACCCAAAAACCTACAAGAGTACACCGGCTTACAAGAAAAACATTAAATAAAAACCTTTTTTAAGTTCATAATTCCAAAAGAAACCATTAAATCCAAATAAATTTCAAAAGGGAGTTAAACTATTAAAATGAAGACTTCCGAGGCTTTAATCTATCATAAAGAAAAAAAAATATGTATGAGAAGTTCTCACACCATGTACCAAGATGATGATACAACTTTTAAAAAAAAATAAAAAATTATGCGTGACAATTTTTCATACTTTGCATGAAGGTATGAGAATTTTCTCATCATTTACAAAAAAATTTATAATAAGAAATTTCTCATTTATAAATTATTTATTACATTTAAAATTACGAATGACAAAATTAAATATATATATATATATATATATATGAGAAGTTTTTCACACTATATATAAGAAATTTGAGAAGTTTCTCAAGTTGCTCATTTTATTTAAAACTAATTAAGAATAATAAAATTTTAAAAAATATATGAGAAATTTCTTATACTATGTATGAGAAATTTCTCACACAAGATTTTGAAAATAATTATCATTTTTTTCTTAAAAATAGTTTTTTCATATTAATTAGGATAATTTTGTTAAATTAAATTTTAAAGTATCTCATTTTTTAGGTAATAACAAAATTATCGATGTAATCAATATTTTTTGACACACAAGTTCTTGTTACGAAATATTTTACATACTTTTCAATGTATTTTAAAAATTATTCAGTGCTTTTTTTCTTCAATAATATTCTACTATTCAAGCTACTTTTCAATGTATTTTTCTTTAATAATATTTTTTTATTTCTTACGAAAAGGTTAAAAGACTAAAAGTATTTAGATTCTCAAAAAACGAAAAAATCTAACTTTAAACTCCTTACCAAACAAAACTTTAATAGTAGAATTTATTTTTATTTTTTAAAATTTTTGCTCCTTAAAGAATCAGAACAAAATAGAAAAAATATTGAAAAATTAACTCTAGAATTTATCCTCTCAATTTGAGTTTATATTTTTATGATTGATGATATACTTTGAATCTTTAGCATTATCATTTTTTATATATTTATATGATCGAAATTATTTATTATATAGTATTTATTAAATAAATTATTTGTCCAAAAAACTAAATTAATCGGACATTAATAACTTTGTGAGTAAATTACATTTTTTGAAATATAAATGAATGATAATATAATTTTATAAAAAACAATGATAAAAAAATATAATTACATCATATAATTACAAAAATTTAATTAACTTAAGTTTTTATGTGAGTAATAAAATTAATAAATACTACAAAATAAAAGATTTTTATTATAAAAATATATTAAATAGAACACAATACATAAAATCTTCTTAACCATAATCCAAGCATAGTAATATTTGAACTGAAAACACAAGGTGAATTATTCATTTCAGTCAAATAATTTGGTAAATTATTTCGAGACCTATATCACTTCCGACTCACAAAATATACATTAATCCAACCCTTCCAAACTATCCAAATAAGAAATAAAACATTCAAAGCACGCTATCATTCTTCGTGACATGAATTCATTATTGGTACGTAAAAAATGAGGCATACGAACAACGTGAACCGAGACTTAATAAAATTTTAACAACCCATATGAACATGCTTGGTATGCAATTAATAATTCTATATCAATGCTCACAAACCCATAAGGCACCCCAATTTGTTTACGATACAATTTCAACGTATTCTCACAATACAATTCATGACCGTTCATCATACCAAATTAATCATTTATTTATACAATCCAATCACATCATATTTTGTAATAAAAAATACTTTGCGTAGGATAATATTCATTCACCTTTGTTAGAAAAGTGGAGACAGAGATGACCCATTTGCAAATTCTCTTATTCTAATTTTTTCTTTTGCCATTTTTTTGGGCGGGGCGACCTTTGGCGATCTTGAACTCAGTCCATGTGTCTAAGCATCCATCCGGATGATGCATCTGATACCTTCTCCTTTCAGCATGTAATCAAAAGCCTTGTTGATCTCTTTCAAACTGACTTCATGGGTGATGAATTTCTCCAGTTCAAGCTCCTGTCCATATTTAGAAAAAAAAAAAACTAACTATTACGATGTTGTCCTACATCCATTAAAGAAAAGAGTTTTTTCCTTTATGTATAGCCGGTTTTTAAAGAAGAGTTCTACCCCATAATTAAATTTGTCACAAAAATAATATCTAAGATTGATGGCGCATGACAGCACCCAAATACGGTCTTTGATGAATTTTTATCAATTTTGATTATTTTTTTTCTTTTACATTCAAGTAGTTACGAGTGATTGGAAAAGAAAAAAAATTGAAACAAGAAAGAAAGAACTTATGAGAAGCCTTAATATCACACGAAAACGATTTATTTTATATCCAAACTTGCAACACATAAATTACTAAGAAAGGTGAAACTGAAAAAAAAAAAGTTGAAAGGAAGGCTTAATACAAATTAATTCTGATTAGACAAAATAAATAAATCCTACATTAACAAATTTGACAAAAATTGCCTAAATTGATAATTTTAATAAAAACATTTTGTTGTTTATCAAAGTGGGCTCAATGTTCTATTTATCACGAAATTCGTCTATGATAAAATAAATAATAATGTCAATTAGGTGTACAATTTAAGAGTTTTATGAATCTTTTTTCTTTATTTTGGTAGAGCCAAACCATTGATTCAGCTATTCTTTTGAGGTTTTACCTTTTTATTTTATTTAAAGTGCAGAAAATAACTTATAATTGCTTTCACAAAATAATCCATGTATTAAGTTATTAATTTAACCCAATAAATAAATTAACAGTTGATCTTTCCCCTTTGGGTAGTAGGTGGTAAAAATACAACATCCACTTAATTATGTGTGGGCCTATTGAGTGTATTTGCAGAGTTCCAATAAATGTTTATACTGCTATTAAAAGAGAACGTATTGGTGTTTGGCAAAATCACTAGCATCAGCTTTTTAACTTCTTATTACTAATTTTAGATATAATTTATAAATTTTTTTAAATATTTATAATTTTTATTACAAGTTATAATTATTTTTTTTTTCATTTTAACTATAAACTACGGACTTATTTATTATTTCGAATAAGATTAGATATAAGCGATTAGTAATACTGGAGGTCTCATATGTTTTTTTGTATACCAATAGATTATAGAAAGAATTATGTATATAGTAAGAAATTTAGTTCATATTTGATTAAAACGTAATAAAAAATAGAATAAAAGTTGTGAAGTTATTTATTACTGTTAAATAATGGGAAAAGATAAATCGAAACCTGTTACTAATAATATTAAGGGGGTCTTAGTATTACCAATCCCATGAATGAGCGATTATCATCAAATTGTTAGTTCGAATCCTCCAATACAAGTGTGGGACTCATAATACCAAGATGACAAAATTTTTTTGCTGGGCTACCATTGTTCTCTAATCCAATCCAACTTTCTGTAATACCTTATAATAAATAACACTTACAATTTTTATTAAATACATACAAATTTTGCTATAAATTATAATTTATAAGTAACTAATTTCAACAATGCGAAATACCACCAAATTATTAATCCATTTGTTACGAACACGATTAAAAGTTTGGTCCATTAGAGATTTAGTTATTCTTTAAAGAAAAAGGAAAAAGAAAAAAAAGTAAGGTGGTTGGTGCATGACATCTAAAAAGCTTACATCTTTTTATTGTTTGGTGTATTTTTTTACTTTTTATTAAAATATCTAATATATTTATTCGTTAAAAATATATATATTTCATTAAAAAGAGAAAATACATCAGTCCTAAAGGAGAACATTTCGACTAGGTCGACACCACACCTAAGCTGTTAGTCATGCGTCATCCGAAACCCAGAGAAAATTGACAAGGAGTCAACAAAGAAAGAAAGAAAAAAACTAACAAATATAACAATAGGCAAAGGAGATAACTTTTTAATTTTTTAATATGCTTTTCACTTTTTAAACCGTAATATTTGAAACAATTTTGTACCTTGTTATTTTTAAAAAATGAAGTTGGCTTTTTTTACAAAGGATATTATTGTCACTTCGTTTAATAAAAAAGTAGATTGTTTGGGGGGGGGTGTAAATGGGTTTTTTCCTTAAAAAAAAAAAAAGAAGAAAAAGAAGTTGGGAGACTTTTTTGTAAACTCAAATAGAGCCACTTAAAAACTGACTTTTGGCTAAATGACATTGAAAATAGTAATCCCAAATAGGAAAAATCTTAGTAGTGAAAAGATGGGTGTTTCAGTCAAAAATTTTAAAAAATAAATTTTAATGCGTTAGATTCACTAATAAAATTTTTAACGCACGAGATCTAATTGCTTATAATACAGATAAATTTAACACAAATAAATAAATTTATCTGTGTTCTTTATACAGATAAATTTATCTGTACATTATCAAAATATGTATAAAGTACACAGATAAATTTATTTGTCTTGTATACATAAGCAGATAGATAAATTTATCTGTATGAAAAATAGCGTGTCTTTTCAAAACACGTATAAAGCACACATATAAATTTATTTGTATGCTTATCTATGTAAGATAGATAAATTTTTCTATATGTCTTTTTAAAATACGTATAAAATACACAGATAAATTTATCAGTATAATTATTTATGCAAGACAGATAAATTTATCTGTGTGTTTTATATATATTTTAAAAATACACAGATAAATTTATTTATTTTAGGGTCTAATTAGATCTCGCAAGTTAAAACTGGAGTTCGCGCGTTAAAATTTTTGTTAGTGGATGAAAAATAAAATCATCGTTACTTTAAGGAACTGAGACTCTGATTACTGAAATTTGATTTTCTGAGAGGTCAGTTTTGAATATGAGCACACCTAAATGGCTAAAGCTAAGGAGTTTCAAGAAATTTGTGTAGAAAGATTAGAATAAGAAAAAGAAACTAGAGAGATAGATAAGTAGGAAATTGAATTGAACTGACCTTGTTCATGTATTTTTCGACCACGGTAGGGATATCGGAGCGCGGTTTAAAGTTGCCAAAGAAAGTTCCTTTTAAGGTCCTTTCACTCAAGAAGTTGACTGGATGGGTTTTGAACACATCGTCCTTGTTTGGCACACCCACAAGTACAGCCACGCCCCATCCCTGCAACCAACATTTAATTTATTCGTATCAACTGATACTTTCAGAGTCAGAATTGAGAAAAATTACAAGAGTAATGTATAGAATTAAGCTCCTGTTGAGCTAATTCTAACCCATTAATTTTCTCTTGTATCTCTCTAACAATTACTTGGCAAATAAGAATCTTTTAAATTTTTTTTTTTAACAAAAATTGACCTTTTCTTTTTTTTTAAAAAAAAATCTACTTCTTAAAAAGATACTTTTCTAGGGGAAGAGCCAACTTTTTGGTCCATTTGTCATTTTAAAAAAGTTATTAACTTTTATTCAACT
>JAOTRH010216519.1:0-41571 GCA_034768845.1 Heliamphora exappendiculata
GCAGGACTCGGTTTGCAAATTCCATTTATGTTTTTCTGTTATTTCATTCTCTGTAATTTCAGATTCTGTAAATTGTTAAAAGTTTAATAAAGATGTATTTTCTAGATCCCCGAGCATGTATTTTATGTCGGCGTTGAAAATTCTCCCAACAATCCTTTCAGTCATTGTCATTGTCATCTCAGTTGTCATCGTCGTTCTCTCAAAATTGACCAGCCAGATCTTTCAATCGTCATTATCGTCTTTTCAAAATCGACATACCAGATCTCTTAGTTGTTGTCTTCGTCATCTCAATCGTCGTCATCTCTCATCATTCATTGTCATCCTCTTTTCTTAGTCGTCATCGTCTCTCATCCTTCGTCGGCATTCTCTCCTCTCAGTTGTGGTCATTCTCTTAAATCGTCGCCGTCCTCTCAGTTATTCTCTTAGTGGTCGTCGGTGTCTCAGTTGTCCTCTTCTCTTCCTTTGTTTAATTTGAGACCAGCAAGAGTTAGGATCTGAATTAGGGTTAGAGTTAAGGTTAGAGTCATGATTAAGATTAAGGTTTTTAAATGTACTAGATCAAATGTATTTTTTTTAAATATTATGAATTTATTTTTAAAATTTATTTTTTAAAAATAATTTTTAAATTACAATTTTAAAAAACGCCAACAAATGCACCTTACCTTTTTTAATTTTAAAAAATTGCTCTGTAAAAACTCATAAAATTAAATTAATTTTAAAAATTTGCACTAACAAATTTTTATTATTAATTTGGCTCCATTCTCTATTTAAAGTACAAATATCCTCAATTTCTTTTAACTTAACAATAACAATTTTGTCCAGTTTGTCCACAGTTGCTTTTGAAAATATGTATATAGAAAGAGAGGTGAATTGATAGTGAAAGCGTGAAATGACAAGTCAAACGTCAAATCGGAGGACTTCAAATCATAAGACAGTCAGTGATATTGAGCTGTCAATCGATGGGATTTGGGGTTTGATTTTTAATTTTTGATGAAAAATGCCAAGTAAAAATTATATAAATATTTATATAAAATATATTAATATTTATAACAATAAAAAAATTCAGCCATAAAAGTTTATTCATATTGAGAAATTTTATCTTCATTATTTTATGTTCATTATTTAATGTGCGGTAATTAGTTAGTATAACGTATTTTTGTTACAATTGTGAGTGAAATTAATTTTTTTTGTTGATATTTTAAGATATTTAGATTAATTTATGTACATTTTAAATAATTCCTTATAATTAATTTTATTATTTACTAGCAAGGGGTTAGTGAAGCCAAAATAAAATTTTGTATAAATTAATTTTAAAAAATTAATTATACTTAATTAAAAAATTTTAAACTAAATTTTTTTTAAATATTAAACTCCTAGGCTTTAACAACCAAGCCAACCCTTAGGTTTCAAATTGAATTTTGTACTCACAACAATTAAACTTATTATTGCCTCAATTATTGAATAATAATTTATTTATTTATTTTATTTTATTTATTTTTATATTTTGTAAATTCTCTTTATTATTCAGTTAAATTATTATATTTTTTAAACTTCTATCATTGGGACGAATTAAAAAATAAATTTTTGAAAAATAATATATAAAAACTCTTAAAAAAGGAAAACAATTAAAAATAAATTTAAAAAATTCAAAATTTTCTTACTTTTATTTTTAGAAAACAAAAAAAAAGACTACAAAAAACAAAAAAGTCAAAATTTTTCTTGATAAAAAAAATTTTATATTTTTAATTTCTATCATCAAAATAATTTTAAAAAATAAAAAATAAATTAATTCAAAAATACAAAAATAAATAACCAGCACACACACCCACACAGAGAAAAACGCAGAAAACTGCTGCATAGCATCAAAATGACTAGCAGTGTGAGTTAAATGAGTTGTTACCATTGAAAGAGACACACACAGCTTTTTGTCCAAATCACACTTGTAGTCTTTGGGGCCTCACTCCCCATGCCCTTGGCTTTTAGCGGAGTAATTATTTGGTGCTCCTAGGATTTTCCTTAGGCAAATTTACGTGATATTTTTACTCAATTAAATAGTAATAAATTTTATAATAAAAATATATAATAATTTATTTTTGTTAAATAATTAAAAAATAAAAAATAATTCATATTATATAAATTTTAATTATTTATTTATTAAAAATATTATATAACATTACTTACGTAATATTCAATAATATTTAATAATTTTTCCCTTGAGCGTGACACTCCCCACCCCCAGGACCCGGCCAACACGCTTTCCCATGCATGCTCTCTCTTTCATAACCTTCCCTCTTGTTTTTACCAATTTATTTTTATTCAATCACCTACCTAGCTAAATAAATTTTTTTTTTGGTTAAATATCAAATATAAGATAGATTTTACAAATAAAAATACCTACTATATCAAATTCTCAAGTCATACAATTCATGTAATGATTTAAGTAAATTATTAACTTAACTACTTCATTAAATAAAAAATTTAAGAACGTAACTCAAAATACTTAATTTTAAATTATTAATAGTAATTCATAAATTTATTTATATAATAGACTTAATTTTTATTTCTCACTTATATGGAATGCGATAACTCAAAGACGCGATTCTCTTGTCATATAGGTTTAGATTTTTGATCTGATTGAGATGCGCATAATAATTCATTAAAAAATACAAAATAACTCATTAGCATGCACAAGGTTTACAATATTAGAGCTTATATCCCTTTGGATCTATAGTCTCTACTACTTTATCCATACTGCTACATAGTCTTTAAAAGAATCAAATTAGGTTGACTCTGATACTATTTATAATGACTCAAGTAGACTACTAATTCAATAATTTAAATAAAAAATCTAACATGTTCCAAATTTCATAAGCCTAAATTATTAGTAATAATATATACATTTTTTAAATTTTTAATTTTTTAAAATAAAATTTTATAATAAGAGTGATTTAAAAAGTATACATGTGCGGGTTAAAATAAAAAAAAAAATTTGATAATCTACTCATTGATTCAAGATTTAACTAATTTACCACATTTAAGTAGTGCCAAAATCGGTCTACTAAAAGAAACCCCACTAAATTAAAGGCTATTAAGATTCATTTTTCATCTTATTTGAAATTTTTATTTTTGTTGATTGAAATATTTATTTTTATAATTTTAATGAAAAAGGGTCTAGAAAGTATGATGGTTGGAACATCAAAAAATAAAATCATAAATGATGAAAAAAAGTAGTATAAAAAGCCTAAATAAAACACTTCGCTAGGTAATTTTGGATAACTAGACCCATAATTACTATTCGAATCGTTAATTTTATAAGTTTTATAAATAAATACAGAACAAAAACTCTAATTTTATTGAATATCGATATGTAAATATAAACAAATTATAATTGATTTTATAAACTAAACTAATTTAATAAAAATTATATATTTTACAAAATAAAATATAATTTAGTCATGTATCTATCAATAGTCAATCAAATTAAGTTGATGCATGAATAATTTTTTTTGTGAGATTTAGGAGATGAACAGGTCAAGTTATTATTGTATACTCAATTAAAATCCAGAAACAAAGTCTTGAAAAAGTATAGAAAAGATCAAAAGAAACAAAGTCTTGAAAAGTATAAAAAACAGAGAGTGATGGAGAGAGATTTCACAAAAAAAGAGAGAGTGATGGACAGAGACTTCATCCTTCCCAAGCTCAAACCTAATACCCATCCACCTCTAATAATCATTTTTCTTCCTTTTTTTATATATAGAAAGCATTTTTTTGTGACACATTAAAGTTCAATTTAGCCCCTTGGGTATCTAAAAATTCAGCTATTTGCTTTAAAAAATCAACTTTTAAATTATATTATTTGACATCCAAAAATATTCATCAACCTTTTTTACTTTTTTTTCAAGAAAAAAAGTTCATTTACATTCTAAATAATTTTTAAAAAAATAAGATTACTATAACATTTTCAATAAAAAAATATTTTATTATCTCAAATACTATAGTTTTAAAGCAAGAAAATGCATAATATATATGTTAACAAGGGTCATCTAACCATGAATAATAGAATAATGATAACAACAAAGAAATTAATACCAACATATTTTTTATGATAAAACTTATCAAATTCACAGAAAATGTTAGTACACTTTATACAATAATATTTTCCCCATTATTGTAGAGTGATTAGCATTTCCCTTCTAACAAACAGAACAATCTGACTTTTCCAGGACAAATAAAGTCCTAACTTTGAGTTTTTTTCTCACAGCTAGTAAATAGTACAATCTACAGTTTAAACCTACACTGATTGGTCACTATAGACAAGTTCATCAGATTGGAGGTTCCAGCTTCAACATGTATTTGTTTGGTCGAAATTACAATATTGCCCTAGTTTGGCAATTAACCGATTTAAAGTTAGTTTTTCGTATTTGTTTTTTGTATTTTCGCTTAAAGTTAAAAATGTTAAAAAATCTCATTTGAAAACTCAAAAGCTTTTAGCATTTTTTCCCTTGTGTTAACATAGATGAACGGATACAAAATACCATTGAATATATAAGTGAATGTATGAAATGCACGTACTATATAAAACAATGGATATATAGTGTACACATATATTATGGTTAATTTTTGTTTTGAATATTTATTTGCAAAAGAGAAATAAAAATATATTTTTTCTTAGCCTGCACAAATTCAAAAATACTCCATATACCCATTATTAATTCTATGACATCTTTCATGGGAAGTCATAGTTTTATTTATTTAAGGACAAGTTGGACTTTTAACATGCAATAGAGATATAAGATTGGATTGCATATGCCATCTTTTATTTTATAAACAAACAAAACTTTAAGGGTACGATCGACTGATCAAATAAATATAAGATTAGATTACATATCTTATAGTATATTTATCTTATTTAAATATTGAAGATAGTAAGAATTATGTATTCATTGAATAACTAATCCCACAAAATGTATGATAATAATATTTAGAAAATCGTAGTATTAATAATTTTTTTACTACTAGTCCCCTATAAATTACTTAATTTATGAAATTACATATCTCTTTATAATTAATTCAGTCAATCAAACGATGCCTAAGGGATAAAACTAGACAAACAAAAATGAAATATGTTCCCATATTACACCTTTTCAGCGATACCATCAACCCGTTGTTTTAGTTAGTTTTCTTAGACATCACTATTTTGTGGTCTCTTGTGAGTTGTTATATGCTCATATACTTGAATTGAAAATTGTATATAAAAAGAAAAAAACTGATATCAAGAAAGAAAAAGTTCATTAAATGATTTTTAATTTGGGACTTAACTTTATGTAAAATTCATTAAATGGCCTTAATTTGGGACTTAACTTTATGCCACCACCATTCATAAGTTGATATATATATATATATATATATATATTTGAGTAGTTGACTGATTGAACTGACTCAACCATAAGGTTAAATGTTGGATGAATTATCTCTATTCATGAAGATAAAGGAGCTAGCTGGTAGTTGAGGTTATTCTTTTTACAAGGTGTGATTTTAAGGAACTAGAGGAGGGTGTTGTGTCCACAAAGAACAGTATATCTTGATGTGCTCTTTATGGGGTTTGTTTTAGGTCTACTTTTATAATTTGAATCAATTGTCTTGTGTAATTTGTGCGTGAAGATTATTTATGTAAAAAATTAAATTAATTAGACATTAATAGCCAATTGATAAAATCATATTTTATTTTTAAAAATAAATAATAAATATAATTTAAAAATAAATAATTAAACAAATGTATAATATAATACCGTGAATTGTTGCACAGCACCGACCCCAGGTTCAATTTTAATTTTTAAGTTGACCCTTATGGCTGTGAGTTGATTGATTTTGATTGCCAAATTAATTCCTTTTGCTTTCAATTGTCATATTATCAAGAGTCATGAGGCAATTACTGTGGATCTTTTTACTAATCATAAATTACACTGTGCATTCTTTTGCAACTGAACAATTATTTTAACACTCTTAAAATAAGTCTAGTTAGTGCCACACTGTCAAGATTACTTAGTGTACTATTTAGTAAGGTTTACTATTTTTTTGTTAATATTTTGTTCAACCGGCAAAAGATGTCTCATTTAATGATTGGTATGCAGCATTGTTATAAAAATACTGAATAATTGTTTTAATTTGCTAACCATCTACTAATCATGGTATGAATAGTCCAAGTTACCAAGTGGCCTTTTTTTATTTATTTATTTTTTTTATCTGCAAAAGATAAGTATTATATGTAAGGACCCGGTACTTATTTATTTTGTTCTTTTATATTTTCGGTAAGAGAAGAGAGCAAATTAAATTTGGACATGAGTGTTATAAAATTTTTACTTGTTAACGGTTGAATTAATAAGATGTGAAAGTGAAATTGAGATATATAGTAATGACTGATGTTGTTATGGCTAAGTTAAGGGAGAGATTCAAATAATAACATGTGAGCAAAGTTGAAAGTCTGCGTTGAGTTTTTGAAAAAATTTGCAAAATTTAGGTTCAAGAATTACCGTTCGAGCGGTGGGGGTCCGCTCGAGCGGGCTATCGGGAGATATTTAGAGTATTCTCGAACGTTTGAGAGATTTGAGGATGTATATATATATATATATATATATATGTATATATGTCAGCCACGTGAGAAAAACCTATTCTCTCTTTTCTCCTCACCTTCTCCTCTTCTCTTCTCTTCTTCCTCTCCCTAGAGGGAGAGGCCACCACCACACATGAAAACCTTAACCCTCCATCCCTCAAGTTGAAGATTGACGCTAAATTAAGAGCAAACAATTACGGAAATCAAGTTTTGAAGCAAAGAAATTGAAGATAAAGCTTTGATGAGGCAACAACACCCAAGGTCCAAACCCTAGCAGGGAGAAGTTGGTGTAATTTTAAGCTTTCGAGCAAATCCAAAGTAGGATTTAGATTATCTTGTATGTTTTGTATTGATTTGAGTTGATATTTTGTTTACATGAATAAAATCTAATCGATTTCATAAATGATTAAAAGATTGATAGATTTGTGTGTGGGTTGAGTTGGATTTGATGAAAATGAAGATTTTTTAGAAAAGATTAACCACGAAATGTTCAAACTTGTTGTATAAAGAGGGTTTATGAGACTTGAATCCAATGCTTTGGGATGAAAATTGAGATTTGAGACATGTTTGATAAGTGTTTAAAGGTATTAAAGCTAGAAACTCAAAATAGAAAAAAATCTGAATTTTTCTCGGGTACCAGCGCGCTCGAGCAGAGCCTTGTCAGCTCTAGCGGTCACATAGCAGAGAGCTTGGGCGCTCAAGCGCCCTCTGTCCGCTCAAGCGGACTAGCTGCGCAGCGCCAATTTCTTTTATCTCTCACATTCGAACTCCGAATTTGGTCATTTTTATACTCAAATTGAAATCCCGAAAGTCTTCTTTCCGATGAGACTACTCTCGCAATAAAAATTTTTTTTTAGAAAAAGTTATTATTAAAATAGCGAGGGTATGTCAAAATTTTAATCGCTTTTTATCTATTTTTGGCTAAATATTTTAAAAAATGTTATTTTTCATCATCATTGACCTTTTTATTATGTTTTTTGTTCATTGCGCTATGGATACACTTATTTCAATATACTTGGGTTAGAATGTATCTGTTGTACCGATTGGTTGGATTTTTGCGATAAAGTGGATTTTTAAGATATAACGAAGGTTTTTTAAAACAAAAATGGATATCGAAAAGTTGTGATATGACATAGTCAATATATATATATATATATATATATATAATGGGTATATTCCATTTTGCTCTAAATAATAGGTTTCTGTTCCTCTTGCTTCATATGCCCACACTCTTTGGCTTCTTCCTGACCTCTTAGACTAAGAAGATTGCATTCCTCTGAGCTCCTATTTGTTATAAAACACATTTTGAATAGTAATTTTCTTCCTCTCTATTTTAGCTTTAACCCACCATGTAAATTTCAACCTAATAAGCTTTTGGAGTTCATCCTAGTCCGCTGGCTCATTACGATAGTGTATCTTGTTCCTCAGTAACCAAATTGACCAGGATGTTGCAATAAATAACATCTTCCACATCTGTCTCTCAAAACCTTTGAATAGAGAACTAGAGCACCGACTGAAACTTCTTTGTAGCTATTAGGACAGACCCATGAAATTCCCCACCAACTCAAGATGCCACATCAGATCTTCCAAGAGAATCTACATCTAATCAAAAGATGATCCATAAATTCCACCTCCTGGTGACAAAACACAGAACAAAGGCCCACTGCACTAGGTATGACTTTCCACCTAAAGAGAAGTTCCTTTGTTGCAATTCTACACATTAGAACTTGCCAACGAAATATTTGACATTTAGGAGGGCCTGACCACTTCCATAAGATACTGCAAGTGTCCCCTGATAATACCAACTTTTGGTTCATCAGCCTCATAAAGTATTTTACAGAAAATTCATGGTGTTCTCCTCCTTCCCACCTCATTGAGTCTGTTTTGCCATCTTGAAACTTGAAGCTTTTCAACTTTCTAGCAATTTCCCCCCACTGTTTCATCTCCCACAAAAAGAGTTTTCTTCTAAAAATCAAAGTGATGCTCCTAAAGTTTTCCCCTACAGCCTGTTGTTGCACAATGCATAACATCTCCTTTACAGAGCATTCTTTTAGGATTGAAAGATTTAACAACCTCTCATAGCATTCGTAGATAGGTTTTTCCCTAACCCACTTATCCTTCCAGAATTTCACACTCCCCCCCATCTCCCAATTGGATCCACAAATTTGAGTTTAGGATGTCTTTGGAATATCTGAATTCTTCCTCTCCAATTTTGAGTATCCCCTTCTAAATCACAGATACTTTAGCTTTCGAGGTGGGATTTGGAGACCACTCCCCTATGCTCTTACCATACTTTGAGATAATTACCCTCCTCCACCTGATCAAAAACAAAATTACCCTCCTCCACGAGGACTCTTTTTCGTTTCCAAATCTCCACCACTATTTTGCCAGCCACATTCTTAGCTTTTAGTGGGGTAATCCTCAATCCCCCATGTTCTTTGCTCTTCGTAAGTATGTCCCATGCCACCATGTACATCTTTCTCTTCCCTTCATCTCCTCTCCATAAAAAATGCCTTTGTAATTTCTTAAGCTGCTCCTTATAGACATCCTAAATAAGAAAATTATACTCTTAGGATTATATACTAAAAATCATGTTTTAAATTTTGATATTTAATTTATTTATTAATGAAATTGGTTTTTCTATTTTATAAAAATCTTCATGAGTAAATGTATTGTTTTCATTATTTATTTAATAATTGTGCATGGCAGTCTTTTATTCTACACAATATTTAATATGGTGTGTAGAGTTTAACTTACACACAGAAAATCAGATTATTGACTCTTATAGAATATAAATTTTTGGTTCACAATCTTAGATAAAATTAGACACACCATTAGTATGGCAATAGTACAATATTTTAGTAGAGCTATTTTGATTACGGGATCAATAATTGTTTCAACAATTGTTCCAAGTCATTATACTAGTACACTTTGTAAGTATTGAATAGAACTATGTTGGGATAATTAATTTTATACTGATTATATAAATTAATTTACAATCCATGATTATTATGAATACTTATATTCTTAATCTCAAATTAATTATTATACACGTATATTTAATGTTTGTAATTTTAATTCATTAGTGAGTGTAATTTTTTATGGGTCAACAATCCTAGTAAGTTGGATAACGGCTTTAATTATACGATAGATGTTAATTATTGACGGAATCCGCATCCTGTGATCAGGGTTATTGATACTCCTTTGAAGAAACTTATAAATTTTAATCGTTCCAAGCCATACAGGTAGATTTTATAATCTGACATGCCGAATAAGTTAAGTAGAATGTCTTAAGAAATTTTTGAAGAATTCAATTAAATAAAAATGTCAGTAATTTAACTTAATCGGCGAGTATCCGTAATCTTAACGTAAAAGAAAATAAATAAGTATTCAATAACAAGAACTCAAGTTATTCGATTTTGAGAATAAGATCGGGAGTACAATTATAATTTTTTAATGAAATAAATTATAAATTATATTTTTATAAAATTGCTTTTTTGTTGAGGTAGAATTTCATAATTACGTTAGAAACTCGCATCTTATTTACTACACAGGTCCCTACTATAGCCTATATAAGCGCTGTTATAAATTCTAGCCACCACAATTCATTCATTTAGTCTTCAAGATTAGGGTTTTTACGTCTTTTGTGAAATTTAAATGTAGCCAATTAGGGTTTGAAGAACACGAATAACAAAGTCCACACTTTAATCGTGTTCAAGGCGTCCAGGAATACGATAAAAGACTTAATTAGAGATAAGATTGCCGGTCAATAACAGTGTTGATATTTAAATTAAGTTTGTTGTCGAAAATGAAATCAAATTTGATAGATTTTGTAGGTATTATTATTTTTTAACTTCATGAGTTATACCGGGTTTATTTCTTTAATTGTTCGGTATCAAAAATTTTAATCTATAACCTGTTTTGGCGCTTACCCATTCAAATTTTTCTACAATTCTAGTATATAATTATCAAATCTTAGTTTCAGGCCGAACAATTGGTATCAAAGCGGTCTTTCATTACTTGTATAAATTAAACCAGGGTTCGCATAGATTTAAATTTGTACTAACTTTTATTTTGTAAGTAATTTAATCTCGGCTTTAATGTTCATATTTTTTCATGTTTGATTGCATAGTTAACGACTGTTTAATTAATTCTGGTTTTTCACGAAATTTGAATCGTGGTTATTGAATTGTGAACTCATCCAGAGGCACAAAATTACGTGTGATATTATTTTTATTCAAAATCCATGTAAATTTTGTTTTTCGAAGTTCGATTATAGTCAAAGAACGAAGTATGACGCCAAAGAAGTAGCGGTGAGCTGCAGCAACAGGCAGCAGCAACGAGGTGGTGCGTGACGCGCGGCGCATGTGCAGAAGTGGGCGTGGCGACGCGAGGGTAATGTTGTGTCGGACTTTGACTATTCGAGATAGTGTACTCATGGCTACATGATTGTTACTATTGTAGTGTTATGTACCTAACAGAATTGCAAAAAAACATGGATGAATAGGAACTCTTTGACACAAAGAGTTATAGCTTGACCATAAAAGTCGGGATATTTTTTATTTATTTATTTTATATTTAAATGCGTGTATGACTTATTTATTTGATTATTGCTTATTTTTTAGTTTAATTAACTCATTGTTTGAAATTAATTCTTTTAGTAACGATGAAAATAAAATTGAATTTTCTTAATCTTTTTAACAAAATATTAAAATTTTATTTTGTTACTCAAAAACACGTTTAAGATGAATTTAGAATCTAGTATCTTAAAAAACGTGTTGGTTAATTTTGAATTTTGAATTTGTTAAAAAGTTTAATTTAAATAAATTATTTTTTTGAAAATTGTTTTTAATATGTGTAGAAAATTAAATTATATTATTAAGTTTTATTTAAAAATCATATTTTTCATAAAATAAAAAAAAATTTAAAAATTTTATTTATTGCACATATAACACGTAAAGATGGTTAAAACCTAAATCTATTGTAACGTGTGTGTGTTTTTTTTAAAATTATAAATTTATTAAAATCAAATATTTTTCTATAATCCTCAAAATATTTTAAAAATTAAGTGGGTGAACGAATTTATTCATAGATAAATCTCACGGGTGATGTAATTAATTTCGTGTATTGGTTTTAAGTGCTTTCCTCCCCATCTAACAGAATTAATTACGGTATTACCTGTACAAATCTTCTTTATGAATAATTCTAAATAATTGTCAGTGTGAATCACTTCTTCATCTAAAGGGTTTATTGTGAAGCAATTAATTTGGGATTAAGTGATGGTTTACACTTAATTATAAATAATAGTATGTTCTTCATCTGAGTCACTACTATTATTTATAAGACTGAAGTTACGCCAACTGATTAATTTTACTTGGCACGATCTGTTATCGAGATAGTAAAATTATTAAGAATTGACTTGTCTAAACAAATACTGGATAGTAGACGGCATTTTCATTCAAGCATGTTATTCACGGTGTACCAGGTTACATACAAATTATTTTAAAAGTGGTTGAGAGAATCAATTTTTAAAAAGAATTCAAAATTTTTATTCATCATAATTAATGATTTTTAATTATGTAATTCTTAGGACAAAATGGCTTTCAATCCTCTCGCGACTATACTCAAATAAAATAAGTTTATAGGTCCTTATTATATTGACTAGAAAAGAAATTTGGACATCGTTTTAACTACCAAGGATTATAAGTTTGTGGTCATAGAGATGTCCACCAAAGCCTGATGAGAAGACAGCTGATGAGGAAGCCTGGCCTTATCAGAAGTGGTAGAAGACTGATCAGATGACTCGTTGTTATATTTAGGCTTCTATGTCAAATATATATCAGCATCAGCATTAGTCAATGTTAAGTGCTTATGACATAATTATAAACCTTAAAAATATGTTTGGGGATCAAAATCGTGCGGCTAGGCAGGTGGTCATGAAATCCCTAATGAACACAAACATGGTTGAAGGCACTCCAATTATGGATCATTTTGTAAAGATCACTAGTCTTCTCAATGAACTGGAGATATTTGTAGTTGAGATTAACAAGGAAACCCAACTCAATATCGTACTCCAGTCATTACCTGATACTTTTAAGAAGTTCTGGCTGAACTATACCATGAACAAACTTAGTATTTCCCTAGTAGAACTACTTAAAGGACTTCAAGTAGGTGAGGGTGTTCTTAAGAAGTTGGAAAGTGTCTTTATTGATGAGAAAGGTTATTCGACTAAACTGAAAGGTAAAAAGAAGAAAAAAAATTCAGAAATAGGGAAGCACAAATCTAAGGGCAGTTAATGGGCCTAAAGTTGGTGTGAAAAAACTAACAGGAAAGTGTTTTCACCGCAACCAGGTAGGGCATTGGAAGAAGTAATATCCAGTCTATCTCAACAAATAGAACAACTAAGGTAATTTTTGTTTACTAGTTATTGAAACATGTTTAGCAATGTTATCTATCGGTATCTGGTGTGTAAATACGGGTGCACCTAATCATGTCTGTAATTCTTTATAGGGGTTCTAAGAAACTAGACAGCTCAGTGATAGAGAAATAAACCTACGCATGGGCAATAATACAAGGGTGAAAATAGTTACAGTAGGAGATGTCACTCTTAATTTTAGTAGAGATAGGGTTTTAATTTTAAAAAATTGTCTTTATGTACCTTTCATAAGAAATAATTTAATTTTAGTTTCTAGATTGGTTAAAATAATTATTTTGTTTGTTTTAATAATTCTGTAGTTATTAAAGATAATAAATATTTTATTTGTTCTGGTATATTGGTAGATGATCTGTATATTATAACTCTTATCTCTTCTACACTGCAAGAAAATAAATTGAATAACACATCTAATTTACTATTTAATAGAAATGAACCTTTTAAAATAAACCAAATATATCTTTGGCATTTACACCTATGTCATATCAATTTTTTAAAAAAATAGACTAATTGGAGATGGACCTTTGAGTTTATTGAAAGTGGAGGCACTTCTAGTCTGTGAATTCTACTTGGAGGAAAAATGATCAAGAGGTCATTTTTGGTTAAAGGTTATAAAGCTAAATAACAGTTGAAACTAATTCACTCTTATTTATGTGGATCTATGACTATTCGAGCTACAGAAAATTTTGGGTATTTTATCACTTTCATTGATGTTTACTCAATGTATGGATATATTTATTTAATGCACCATAAGTCTGAATGTTTCAAAAAATTTAAGGAAAAAATAAAAAAATATCTGAAAAAATATATCAAGACATTACAGTCTGACTGTGGTAGCGAATACCTATTTGGAGAGTTTAGGGACTATTTGTCAGTGGAATGGATTAGATCCCAGTTAACTGCACAGGACATTCTACAATAAAATGGTATAGCGTAAAGAAGAAATAGAACTCTTATAGACATGGTAAGATTTATGATGAGTTATTCAGAGTTATCCGATTCGTTTTAGGAATTTGCATTAAATTCGGCTTATATTCTAAACTTATTACCTTCTAAGTAAGTACCTGTCACTCCCACAGGATTATGGACAAAGTGTAAGCCCATTCTAAGACATATTCATATTTGGGGTTGTCCAAGACACATGCTAAAAGGAAATACAGATAAGTTGAAACCAAGGACGAAATGTTTGTTTCTTTATTACGTATCCCAAGGAAATAAATGTGATCTATTTTGTAATTCTAAGGATCAAATAGTCTTGTCAGTATCAATGCTCGATTCTTAGAAGAGAATTTTGTAATTGGCCACAAGTCCAAAGTAGAAATGTTCTAGATGAATTGAGAAGAAATACCAGTAGTACAGAAAAAGCACCACAAAAAATTGACATCAATATCCCATTGCCTAATCGTAGTGAGAGAATTATCATAACATATGAAGATCATGAACCAGATCAGATTACTATCATTGATATGCCAATATCACAACAAAAATAGCTTATCGGTATTGGTGCACACGATTCAAAATTAGGACAGCGTATCACTGCTAGTACACTGACACAAGTAGTGCCTCGTTGTAGTGAGAAGGTTGTTCGTGAACCTAACTGGTATATGTTCTTGGGAGAATCTTTTGATAAAATTTTGGGAGAACTGGATACTAAACCCTGAACTACAACGAAGCACTCTAAGATAAAGATGCAGAACTTTAGTAAAGGTTTATGAATTCTACGATGGAGTCTATGTACTCTAATCAGGTTTGAAAACTTCTAAAATCACCCGAAATGATAAAACTCATCGAATGAAAATAAATTTATAAGAAGAAGATAGGAGTAGACAATAAGGTAAAAACCGTCAAAGTTAGATTTTTTGCAAAAAGGTTCACTCAGAAAGAAATGATCAATTATGAGAAGACCTTTTCGCCGATAGCCATACTTAAATCTATCTGGATTCTCTTATTCATTACAACTCATTTTGATTGCAAAATTTAGCAAATGATTGTCAAGACACCTTTCCTTAACAAAAGTCTTGACGAATGTATCTATATGATATAACTAGATGATTTTATAGCAAAGGACCAGAAGCACATGTTGTGCAAGTTTAAGAAATTCATTTATAGACTTAAGCAAGTATCTAAGTCTTGAAATACTCGGTTTGATCAGTCCATTAAGTCTTATGATTTTAATCAATGTCTTAATGAGTTTCGGTGTACAAGAAGTGTGATGGAAGCGTGCTTGTATTTTTAATACTTTACGTGAATGATATCTTGCTCATCAAAAACGATGTGAGGATATTATCTTTGGTGAAGGTATGGTAATCTAGCCAGTTCAATATGAAAGATTTGGAAGAAGTCACTCACATCCTTAGGATAAAACTTATACGAGATCGAAAAGAAGGGATATCGGACTTATTACAAGCTACTTATATCGATACAATATTTGCTCGTTTAGCATGCAGAATTTTAAGAAAGACTTTCTCCCTTTCAGGCACGTATTCACTCTATCTAATGATTAGTGTCCTAAGACAATTGTTGAGATAGAGAAGATGAATACAGTTCCTTATACTTCGACAATAGGAAGCCTCGTGTATGTTATACTTTGCACTAGACCCGACATCTATTTTGTTGTTGGCATCGTTAGCTGATATCAATCTGTTCCAGGGCATGAGTATTGGATAGCGATAAAATATATAATCAAGTACTTAAAAAGGACTATGGATTATATGTTGGTTTACCAGGCAGAGAGTCTAATTCCTTTGGGGTACACGGACTCTAACTTCCAGTCAGATAAGAACTCCCGATAGTTTACCTCGGGATATGTGTTTACCTCAGAAGGTGGAGCCATAAGTTAAAGAGTATCAAGCAGTCCTGTACTGCTAATTCCACCTTAGAGGCCGAGTATGTGGCAGCTTCTAAAGCTGCCAACGAGGCCATTTGGATCAGAAATTTCCCGATGGATCTGGATATGATAATTTTAGTATAGTCGACTATTACACTTTATAATGATAATAGTAGAGATGTCGCCAAGTAGAAGAAACTAAGACCCCAGAAGAAAGGAAAGCATGTTAAGCGTAAGTATCACCTGATATGAGAGATCATACAGAGATATGACGTAACTGTGACCAAGATTGCATCAATAGACAACCTTGCAGATCATTTTACAAAAGACTTACCAGTTAAGACTTTTGACAGTCGTGTAAAGAGTATGGGAGTTAGATATATGGCAGCGTGGTTTTGAGTATAAGTAGGAGATTGTTAAGGTTGTATACTAAAAATCATATTTTAAGTTTTGATATTTAATTTTATTTATTAACAAAATTAATTTTTTTTTATTTTATGAGAATTTTCATGAGCACATATATTTATTTCATTATTTATTTAATGATTGTGCATGGATGTCTTTTATTTTACATAGTATTTAATTTGATTTGTAGGGTTTGGCTTACACATAAAATATCAAATTATCAGTTTTTTTATAATATAAATTTTTGATTCACAGCCTTAAATGGAATTGGGCACACAATCGGTACGGCTATAGTACAATATTTTAATAGATCTGTCTTGATTATGAAGAATGGTAATTATTTTAACAATTGTTCCAACTGATTGTGCTAGTACATTTTATATGTATTGAATAGGATCGCATTGCGGTAATTAATTTTATACTGACTATATAAATTAATTTATACCCTACGATTATTATGGGTACGTATACTTTAAATCCCAAAATAATTATTATACACGTATATTTAATTGTTGTTAATTTGATTCATTAAAAATGTGTAATCTATTGCAGGTCAACAATCTCGATAAGTTGGATAACGACCTTAATTATTTGGTAAATATTAATTATAGATAGAATTCACATCTCATAATCGAGATTGATGAAACTCTCTTAAAGAAGTTTATAAGTCTTGACAATGTCAAACCCTGTTGTTGAATTCTATAATTTGGTATGTCGAACAAGTTAAGGAGAATGTCATTAGAAATTTTTTTAAAAGTCAATTAAATAAAAATGTTAGTAATTTAATTTAATCGGCGAGTATCTATAATCTTAACGTGGAAGAGAATAAATAAGTATTTAATAATAGGAGCTCGAATTATTCAATTTTAAGAATAAGGTCGAGAGTGTAATTATAATTTTTTAGTAGAATGAATTATAATTTATATTTTTAAAGCTTGGGTTCAAATTCTGATCAACGTGGTCATGGTAATCTCAATAACCGTGCCCGTGGTCATGGTCATGGTCGTGGTCGTGGTAATCTCAATGACCGTGCCCGTGGTCATGGTCGTGGCCACTATAATGGTCATCATTCTACCGGTTCCCGAAGCAATCATCGCCCACCGTCCACAAATGTCAGGCCTCATTGTCAAATTTGCAATAGGCATAATTAGACAGCACCATTCTGTTATCAACGGTACAACCACACCATTGCTCCTTTTGCTCAACTTGTCTCATATGCTCATACGCCTACTCCTTCTGCTGATTGGTTTCCTGACACCGGCACAACTCATCATGCTACTCTTGATCTTCTTACCCTCTCTCATCATGATGATTACCATGGATCAAAGCAACTTCATGTTGGCAATGGTACAGGACTTCCAATTACAAAAATTGGTAAAACAACAATCCCCACACCATCTAATTCTTTTCATCTTTTCAATGTCTTACATGTTCCCTCTCTCACTAAATCTCTCTTTTTTTTTTGTATCTCAACTTAGCAAGGACAACAATAAATTCTTTGAGTTTCACCCCTCATTTTTTTTTATCAAGGATGAGCTCTTCCAGAAAGTCCTTCTTCAAGGGGGGAATAAATCCGATTTCTACAAGCTCTCTACCTCTACTCTAATATCGCCATATGTTCATGTATTGAAAAGTTTTGACTCTATTTGCTAGCATCGTCCTCTTGGTCATTCTCACCACCGTGTTCTTCGTCAAAATCTTGTTAAGAATAATTTGTCGTCTTTTTGCAATAAAAAGTTGGCACTTTGTCATGCCTGTCAGCTAGGGACGTCATGTTATTTATGTTTATCTATAATAAATTTTCAATGTTCAGCACCATTAGAACTTATTTTTAGTGATGTATGGGGCCCGTCTCCGTTCCATTTTCTGATGGCCATCAATATTTCATATTATTTCTTAATGCAATTTTTAAGTATTTGTGTATTTTTCCATTTCTCTCAAATATGATGTATTTCAAATTTTCATTCAATTTAAATTGTTAGTTGAACGATAATTTTCTACACAAATAAAACAAATTCAAACTTATTAGGGCGGGGAATATCATTTTCTAACAACTTTCTTCAAATAGTATGGTATTATCCATCATCTTTCATGTCCTCATACTCATGAACAAAATGAAAAAATTGAACGCCGCAATCGCTATGTTGTTGAGACTGGCTTAGCTTTACTTGCTTATGTTTCATTCCCTCAATAATATTAACACTTTACCTTTGAAACAACTGTCTTTCTCATCAATCGTTTTCTTTCTCGCGTGTTCAACATGTTATGGTTGTATACTAAAAATTATATTTTTTTAGTTTTAGTATTTAAATTTAAAAAAATTAGTTTTTCTATTTTATGATAATCTTAATGAGCAATTTATGCACTTCATTATTTATTTGATGTCGTGTATGAATTTCTTTTATTCTACATAATATTTAATCTAGTGTGTAAAGTTTGATTTGCACACGAAAAATCAAATTAAAGGTTCTTATAGAATATAACTTTTTGATTCACAATTTAGATTGAATTAGAAAAACCACCGGTACAACTGTAGTGTAGAGTTTTTGTCGATATGTCTTGGTTACGAAAAATAAATAATAGCTTCGCCTATTATTGTAACTCGCTGTGCTAGTACACTTTGTGTGTAGTGAACAGGACTACGTTAGGATAATTAATTTTACACTGACTATATAAATTATTTTGCACCACAAAGTTACTATGAATGCTTATACTTTTAATCCCGAAATAACTAATTATTTATGCATATTTAATATTCGTAATTTTAATTCATTAAATGGTGTAATTTTTTATAGGTATATAATCTCGGTGAGTTCGATAACGATACTGATTATATGGTGAATATTAATTATTGACGAAATTTACATCCCGAAAGATAGGAATTGACGATACCCCCTTAAGGAAGCTTATAAGTTTTGACCGAGCCAAACTCTGCAGGTAATTTAATTATCCAGCAGTTAAATAAGTTAAGCAGGAGATCTTAAAAAATTTATTTAAGAAATTGATTAAATATAATTATCAGTAATTTAATTTAATTGACATATATCGAAAATCTTAACGTAGAAAAAATAAATAAGCATTTAATAACAGGAACTCGAATACTATAATTTTGATAATAAGGCTGAGAGTGCAATTATAATTCTTCAATCGAATGAATTATAATTTATAATTTTATAAAATTACTTCTGGATTGAAACTTGATTTCATAATTATATTGAAATCCCATGTCTTACTACTCCACAGGTTCTTATTTTAGCTTATTTACTTGATGTGGGAATTCATATTATTCAGTCAGTGATTATGTGGCTAGAGTTTTCACGTTCTCTGAAAATCTTAAGCCTAATTAAGAATGTTTTGAAAAATACGATAGATCAAAACTCACACTTTATTCATATTTAGCATTCGGGAATACAGCATATGGCTTGTGTCAGATATTTGAGTAGAAGTTAAAAATCACGATAGATCGTTAACTAAAAATTGTTGTAGTAACCGAAGTCATCCAACCAAATCTAAAGTCAGTTTCAGCATTTGTCCATATGGATATTTTTTTGACTAAAATCATAGACATAATCTTAGGATATTGGCAGTTTAGCACAAAAATTGATATCCGAGCCGTCTTTGATTATCTATGATTTTATCATGCGTTCGGGTAAATTTAGATTGTACTAACTAAATTTTACAAATAATTTATTCTCGACTTTTAATGGTCATTATCATGTTTGATTGTATGGTTTGAATGATGATTATTAAATTATTATTTTTAACCATGAGAGTTGATCATGGTAAATTAATTGTAAACTCCGCGGAGGTATAATATCAATGTAAAAATAATAATAATTTTTCAATTTTTAATTTTTTTATTTTATTTTTGTATAATAAAAAAAGAGAGAGAGAAAACTGAAGAACAAGAAGCTTTAAGCCGCAGTGCCAATTTGAAATTCAGCCAGTGTTTAGACTAGTTTTTTTTAGTAGTTTTTAAGTTTTTTGGTTTCTTTGTAAAAAAGTAGATGTCAAATTATATGAAAAAAGTGAAAAAAAAATGAAAAAAAAGACAAATAAGCCAAATCAATTAACTTTTTGTAATTTTTAAACCAAAAATTTACAAAAATAAGCTAGGCCAAACACAGGCTCAATGCCTTTAGAAACTTAGCATTCAAGTTGGTTTTTATTTGTTGGTGATAATCAGTATATAAGGATAATTATGGATATTATCATCAATCATGAGAAAATCATGGCAATATCATCAATCATGGGACAATCATGATCCTTAGAAGTTTATTACATGGGATGCACTTTGAAAACTCATGAAGCAGCACACTTTTTTTTTTTTTTTTTAAATGCTAATCACCGTTCAATAGACAGTGATTAAAAAATATATAATATATAAATATATGTATAAAGTGTATTAATATTTATAAAATTTGTATACTACATACCAAAAAATGTATTAATATTAAAAAAAATTATCTCTATTAAATTATTAACCAATGTTCCGTAGGCGGTAGTTAACACTATACTTTTTTATACAAGACCAACGCAACATGAAGTTGCAGAATGCACAGCATGCAGCGGTTCAATGGTGTGGCGTGGCTGTTCGGTGGGTGCGGCGGCAGCAATGTTTTTATGAGACTATAATTTGTAGAAGTTAAATATTATATAACTTTTAATTTGCTACAATATTTTGACAGAATTAGAAGATTAAAATTTTAATTCTAACAAGGTTGCAAGTATTTTGAATGAATAGAAACTCTTTGATTAAAGAGTTTTAAATAAATCATGAAAATCAGAATTTAATACATTTATTTATTTATTTATTTAAATACGTGAATATTTTATTTTTGGTTTGTTTATTTTGTTCAGTTTCAATTAATTTTGGTTAATTCAAAATTAATTTTTTTGTAACAGAAAAATAAAATTAAATTTCTCTAATTAAATAAAAAAAATTTAAAAAATTTAAAATTTTATTTTGTTGCATTAAAACGCGTTTTAGATAATTTTTAAAATCGACTATCTTGAAAAAAATGTGACGGTTAATTTTGAATTTTTTGAATTAATTAAAAGGAGTTTAATTTTAGTAAAATTATTTTTTTCGAAATACATGTAACAAAAAAATAAAATTAAATTCTTCAATGCTATTTAAAATTAATTTTTTAAATAAATAAAATTTATAAATTTTATTTGTTACACATAAAAGCGCGTAAATATTGTTTAAAATCGGGATCTTTTGTAACGTGTGGTTTTTGAAATTTATAAATTTATTTTAATTAAACAGATTTTATAATCCTCAAAAATAATTTAAAAACTTAGTAGGTGAGAAAATTTATTCACAAATAAATTTCACGGTCTCCATCACTAATTCGTAGGTAATGTAATTAATTTTGCGTGTTGGCATTAACGTTTTCCTCCTTATTGGACAAAATTAATTACGGGATCACCAGTACGAACTTACTTCATGGATAATCCTTAATAATTATTAGTGTGAATCACTTTTTCATCTAAAGAGTTTATTGCAAAACAATTGATTTGGGATTCACTTATGGTATATACTTAACTGTAAATAATAGTATTCCTTCCATCTACGTCACTTCTATTATTTATATAACCAAAATTACGTCAGTTATTTAATTTTACTTGGCAAAATATATTGCCTAGAAAGTGAAATTAATATAACTTGGCCTATCTAGACAAATGATGAGTAGTATACGACTTTTTCAATGAGGCATGCTATTCATGGTGTATTAGGTTGTTAGTAAAAAAATTTTTAAATGACAGAGGAACCGATTTTAAAATAAAATTTAAAATTTTTTACTCATCATAATTAATAATTTTTAATTAAGTAATTCTTAAGATTAAAATAGCTTACAATCAACTCGCATTTATACTCAAAGATAATAAACTTATGGGTCAAAATTTTGTTGACTGAAAAATGAATCTGGATTTAACTTTAACTGCAGAAGGTATTCTTAAGAAGTTAGGAAATGTGTTTATTTTTTAAAAGAGTTCTTCTTTTAACATGAAATGCAAGAAGAAGAAAAAAAATTCAAAAATAAGGTGGCACGATTTTTAAGGTAGTTAGTGGGCCACGAACTGGTGTAAAAATTCCAAAAGACATATATTTTTACTCTAATCAAACACAGCACAGAAAAAAGTAATGTTCAATTTATCTTGGTAAAAAGAATAACAAACATAATTTTTGTTCACTAGTTGTAGAAATATGTTTAGTGGTGTTATCTACCGGTACTTTGTGTGTAAATACGAAAGCTACTAATCATATCTATAATTCATTATAGGGCTTTCAAAAAATTTGACAACTTAGTGATTGAGATATTTACCTGCACATAAACAATAATATAAGGGTGGCAGCAGTTGCAATAGGAGATGTCACTCTCAATTTTAGTAGAGATAAAGTTTTAATATTAAGAAATTGTCTTTGTATACCTTCCATTATAAGGAAATTAATTTCTATTTTTAAAATTGTTAAAGAATGATATTTAGTTTATTTTAATAACTCCTTGGTCATTAAGAATAATAAACGATTTATTTATTCTGGTACATTAGTGGATGATTTTCAAGTTATTGCTCCTATCTCTTCTATACTGCAACTGAATGAATTGAATAATATATCTGATTCACCATTTAAGATAAAGGAATCTTCTTTAATGAACCAAACGTATCTTTGGCACTTACGGTTAAGTCATATTAATCTAAAATGGATAAATAGACCGGTTGAAAATAGACCTTTGAGTTCATTGGAAGTGAAGGCACTTCCAGTCTGTGAATCTTGCTTGGAGGGTAAAATGACCAAGAGGTCATTTCAACTAAACGTTACAGAGTTAAAGAACTGTTAGAACTGGTTCACTCTGACTTATGTGGACCTACGAGTATCCGGACTAGAGAAAGTTTTGAGTATTTTGTCACTTTTTTTACGATTACTTAAGGTATGGATACATTTATTTGATGTACCATAAGTCTAAATACTTTGAAAATTTTAAAGTATTTAAGGCATAAACGGAGAAGCATCATAAAAAATGTATCGAGACACTTCGGTCAGACCATGGTGACGTGTACTTCTTTGGAGAGTTTAAGGACTATTTATCAGAGGAGGGGATTACATCCTAATTGACTGCACCGGGCACTCCACAGCAGAATGATGTAGCGAAAAAAAAAAGAATATGACTCTTATGAAGATGGTGAGCACTATGATGAGTTATTCAGACTTACCCAATTCGTTTTGGAGATATGCATTAGAGACAACAGCTTATATTCTAAACTTAGCTAAATCAATGCCTTTTACTCCCACAAAATTATAGACCGGGCACAAGCCTACTCTAAGACATATTCAGATTTAGGGGTGGGTGTCCAGTACATGTGCTAAAAGAAAACACGGATAAGTGAAAATCGAAATCAAAAGTCTATTTCTTTGTTGGATATCCTAGGAGAACCAAGAGTAGTTTATTTTATAATTCTAAGGATCAAAAATTTATTGTCAATGCCAATACCCAATTCTTAAAAGAGGATTATGTAATAGACCACAAGCCCAAGAGTAGATATGTTCTGGAAGAGCAGAGAGAAAATACCAGTAGTATGGAAAAAGCGTCACAAAAAAGTGTCATCGATATACTATTACCTCATCATAGTGGGAGGATTATCGGGACATGTGCCAATCCTAAACTAGAATAGGGTGCTACCATTAACATGCTAACTTCACAACTAAAGGAGTATATGGGTAATGGTGCACAGAGTTCAGAATCAACACAATGTGTCACTGCTAGTACACAGACGCATGAAGTGTCTCATCGTAGTGGGAGGGTTGTTCGTTAATCTGATCAGTATATGTTCTTGAGAGAGTCTTTTGACAATATCTCGAAAGACCTGGATACCGAACCATGTAATTATAATAAAACACTCCAAGATAAAGATGCAGGGTTATGGCAAAAGGATATCAATTCAGAGATAGAGTATATGTACTCTAATCAGATTTAGAAACTTATAAAATGACCCGAAAGGATAAAACCCATCAGATGCAAGTAAATCTATAAGAGAAAGAGAGGAGTATACGGAAAGGTCAAAACCTTCAAAGTTAGGCTTGCTGCCAAAGGGTTTACTCAGAAATAAGGGATCGATTATGAAGAGACCTTTTCGCCGGTAACCATGCCTAAATCTATTCGGATTCTCTTATCTATTGTAACTCATTTCGATTATGAAATTTAGCAAATAGACGTTAAGATAGCTTTCCTTAACGGAAGTCTTGACCAGTGTGTCTATATGGTACAATAAGACGATTTTATAGTAAAGGGCCAAGAGCCCATGTTATACAAGTTTAAGAGATCCATTTATGAACTCAAATAGGCATTTAGGTCTTGAAACATTCAGTTTGATCAAACCATTAAGTCTTATAGTTTTGATCAAAGTCCAGACAAGTCATGTGTGTACAAGAAGTGTGATGGAAGTATAGTGGTATGTTTAGTACTTTACGTGGATGATATCTTGCTCATCAAAAATAATGTAGGGGTGTTATCTTCAATTAAGATATGGTTATTCGACCAGTTCGATATATAAGACTTGAGAGAAGCCAGTCACATTCTTGGGATCAAGCTTGTACAAGGTCAAAAATAGAGGATGCTGAATTTATCACAAGCTACTTATAATGATACAGCTCTTGCTCATTTTAGCATACAAGATTCCAAGAAAGGATTTCTCCATTTCAAACATGAAATGACTCTATCCAATAATCAGTGTCCTAAGACACCTGATGAGATAGATAATGAGCAATATATGCATTTCATTATTTATTCGATATCATGCATGAATGTCTTTTATTCTACATAGTATTTTATCTAGTGTGTAGAATTCAGCTAGTATACAGAATACCAAATTAAATATTGTTGTGGAATATAATTTTTTGATTCACGATTTAGATGGAATTTGGCAAACCATCGGTACCACTGTAACGTAGAATTTTAGTAAACCTGTCTTGGTTACAAAAGACAGATAATAGTGTCGCATGTTGTTCAAACTCGTTATACTAGTATACTTTGTATGTATTGAACAGAACCACGTTGGAATAATTAATTTCATACTGACTATATAAATTAATTCACATCCCAAGATTATTATGAATGCTTATACTCTTAATTTTGAAATAACTAATTATTTATATATATTTACTATTCGTTATTTTGACTCATTAAATGGTGTAATCTTTTATGAGTCTATAATCCTGATTAGTTGGATATGTTGGAGGCAAAATTGTCAAGATCTTTATTTTTCCAAACGATTATCTGGAAAAAAAAAATTTAGCTGGACGGACAAATGTCAAAATGGACTCCAGATAAAAACTTTTGATGACGAACGACCAAAATAAAACCCGTGCATCCGAAATTAACTTAGAAGAATACATTTTTACCGGTCAAATCTTCAACTACGATTTGAATCTAAGTTGAAGCTCCTATTAGATATTCTGTTGTATTTTCTTACACGATTCTCGAATGTAGTGTGGGTTATAATCTTTCGAGAACTCGTACCGGCAGAATCTGGACAGCTTTAATCTTAAAGACAAGTTATGAAACTGGTTCAGTCTACCCGCATATTTATAGGGCTATAGCAAGGATCTAGAGAGTAATTATGAGTAAAACTTTCTGTGCAACACAAACAAGTATCAACAATTTTTGCAATTAAGCAAACCTCATAGCGGTATATGTAATTATAAAAAACTAGCAACGGTTTCTATAATTTTCATAAAATAATGAATTACAGTTCACACTACTAAATAACTATAATTGTACTATGACCCAAAATCCCAAGACCATATAGCATTGAGCTTCTATTATTAAATACTTACTATTTCTCCCCACGTTAAGATTCTCGATACCTGCCAATTTAATTTAATTACTAATAATTTAATTTAATCGAAATCTTGATATTCTTTAAGCCCTTCGACTTAACTTATTTGATCGCCAGATAATCAAATCTACCTATAGAGTTTGACCAATCAAAACTTATAAGTATCCTTAAAGGGGTATCGTCAATCCCAATTTTTCGGAACGTGAATTTTGTTAATAATTAATATTCACCATATAAATAATACCGCTATTCAACTCACCGAAAATATAGACCCATATAAGATCGCACCCTCTAATAAATCAAAACAACGAATATTAAATATACGCAAATCAATAATTATTTTAGGATTAAGAGAATAAGTACTATTCATAATAACCTTTTGGTGTAAATTAATTTATATAGTCAGTATAAAATTAATTACTCTAAATGTCCCGTTTAATACACACAAAATGTACTAGTATAAAGAATTGAAACAATAGACAACGCTATTATCTATTACTCGTAATCAAGACAAGTCTACTAAAACTCAGTACTACAATTGTACCGATGATATATTAATTTTTATCTAAATTGTAAATATAAAATTTATATTTTGCAAGAACCTAAAATCTGATCTTTTGTGTACAAGTTGTACTCTACACACCAGATTAAATACTATACAGAATATCGGACATCCATGCATAACATTAAAAGAATTATACAAATACATTACTCATAAAGATTCTCATAAAATAAAAAATTAATTTTATTAAAATAAAATTAAATATTAAAAACATAATTTTCAGTATACCAACTCTAACAATCTCTCACTTATACTCAAAATTATACTGCCATACATCTGACTCTCATGCCCTCTACATGACTATCAAAAAATTTAGCCGATAAGCTCTTTGTAAAGTATCTGCAAAGTTGTCTCCTAATACAATTTTAGTCACAGCAATATCACCCCTCTGTACGATTTCTCGTATCATGTGATACTTACGCACAATGTGTTTTCTTTTTTTATGGACCCTTGGCTCATTCGAATTTGCAACCATTCTGTTATTGTCACAATAAAGTGTAATAGCCGATTGAACTAAAGGTACCACATCTAGATCCGATAGAAAGTTCCTGAGCTAAACGGTCACCTTGGCTGCTTCAGAAGCTGCTAAGTACTCGACCTTCAAGGTGGAATCAGCAATACAGGACTGCTTGATACTCCTCCAACTTATAGCTCCACATCTTTAGGTAAACACATATCCTAAGGTAGACTTACAAAAATTCCTGTTAGACTGAAAATCTGAGTCTTTGTACCCCAAAGATACTAGATTGTTTGCCTGGTAAACTAACATATAATTCTTAGTGCTTTTCAGGTACTTAATTATATTTATTACTGTAGTCTAATACTCTTGGCCTAGGTTAAACAGATATCTGATAACCATGCCAACGACAAAGTAGATGTCGGGTCTAGTGCAAAGCATTGCATACATAAAGCTTTCTACTGCCAAACCATAAAGAACCGCATTCATTTTCTCAATCTCATCAGGTGTTTTTGAACACTAATCCTTGGATATAGTGATTTCATACCTAAAAGGAAGAAATCTTTTTCTTGAAATTCTACATGCTAAGGCGGGGAAATATATCATTGATATACTTTTCTTGTAATAAATCCAACATCCTTTGTTTTCGATCTTGCATAAGCTTAATCCCAAGTATGTGACTGGCTTCCTCCAAGTCCTTCATATCGAACTACCTAGATAACCATACTTTAATCGTAGATAATATCCCCACATCATTTTCGATGAGCAAGATATCGTCTACATAAAGTGCGAGAAAAATCATCACGCTTCTGCCAAGCTTCTTATACGCACATGACTCATTCGGACTCTGATTAAAATCATAAGACTTAATGGCTTGATCAAACCGAGTGTTTTAAGATCTCGATGTCTGCTTAAGTCCATAAATGGATCTCTTAAGTTTACACAATATGTGTTCTTGGCTCTTTGCAATGAATCCGTCTGCTTGTATCATATAGATATACTCATCAAGACTTCCATTAAGAAAAGTTGTCTTGACATTCATTTGCCAGATTTCATAATCAAAATAAACAGCAATAGATAAGAGAATTTGAATAGACTTAAGTATGGCAACCGATGAAAATTTTTTCTCATAATCGATTCCTTCTTTCTGAGTAAACCTTTTAGCAACAAACCTAACTTTGAAGGTTTTAACATTTTCATCTGCTCCTCTCTTACTCTTATAGATCAACTTGCATCCAATAGATTTTATCCCTTCGGGTGGTTCTACAAGTTTTCAAACCTGATCAGAATACATAGATTTCATCTCTGAATTCAAAGTCCTTTGCCAAAGATTTGTCTCTTTGTCCTGAAGTACTTCATTGTAGTTATAAAGTTTGGTATCTAGTTCTGTTGGAATCTGTCAAAAGAATCTCCTAATAACATATACCAATTAAGTTGATGAACAACTCTTTCACTATGATGAGGCACTACCTGTGTCTGTGTACTAGCAGTAACACGCTGTGCACAATTTGAACCCTATGCATCAGCACCCCATTCTTGATTTGCACATGCTCCCATAATCCTCCCACTACGATGAAGTAATGGAATATCAGTGACTTGTTCTTCTATTCTACTGGTATTTTCTCTTAGTTCTTCTAGAACAATGTTGCTTTTGGACTTGTGATCCATAGTATAATTCTCTTGTAAAAATCGAATATTGGTGCAAACAATGACCTTCTGATCCTTAAGATTATAAAATAGACCACCCTTCGTTCCCTTGGAATACTCCACGAATAAACAGACTTCTGTTCTTAGCTCCAACTTTTCTGCATTCCCCTTCAGCACATGTGCTGGACACCTCGTATTTCAAATGTGTTTTAGACTAGGCTTACACCCGGTCCATAATTCTGTGAGAATAAAAAGTACTGACTTAGAAGATACCAAATTCAAAATATAAGTCGCTATCTCTAAAGAGAGTCCCCAAAACGAATTGAGTAAACCTAAATAACTCATCATAAATCTTATCATTTCTATAAGAGTCCTATTTTTTCTTTCTACTACACCATTCTACTGTGGAGTGTCAGGTGCAGTCAATTGAATTGTAATTCCCTCTGATGACAAGTAATCCTTAAACTGTCCAAAGATGTATTCTCTACCACGGTCGGATCATAATGATTTGATAATTATATCCAGACGCTTCTTCGCCTCCACCTTGAATTTTTTAAATTTTTCAAAATATTTAGACTTACGGTGTATCAAGTAAATATATCCATACCTTGAGTAGTCATCAATAAAACTAATAAAATACTCAAATCCACTTTTAGCCCAAATTGTCATAGGACCACACACATCAGAATGAATCAACTTCAACGGTTCTTTAGCTCTATAGCCTTTGGCTGAAAAGGACTACTTGGTCATATTACCCTCTAAGCAAGATTCACAAACTAAAAATGTCTCAACTTCCAATGAACTCAAAAGTTCATTTGCTACCAGTCTGTTTATCCTTTTAGATTAATATGATCCAAGCGTAAATATCAAAGAAACGTTTGAATCATTCAAGATTGTAACTTTCTCTTATACGGTAAATTAGATGTGTTATTCATTTCAGTTAGTTACAGTATATGAGAGATAGGAGTAATAACATAAAGATCATCCACCAATATACTAGAATAGATAACCCATTTATTATCCTTAATAACTACAGAGTTATTATAATAAACTAAATATATGTCTTTAGCCAATCTAAAAATAAAAACTAAGTTCCTTCTAACGGTAGGTATATAAAAATAATCTCTCAATATTAAAATTCGATCTCTACCAAAACTGAGAGTGACATCTTCTACTGCTACTACTGTTACCTTTGTATTATTGTCCATATGAACGTAAATCTCCCCATCACTAAGTTATTGGGTTTTCTAAAATCCCAGCAACGAATTACACACATAATTAGTGACTCTCGTATCTATACACTGGGTACCAGTAGATAACTCCGCTAAATATGTTTCTACAACCAGTAAACAGAAATTATCCTATTTATTCTCCCTTCTAAGAAATAATAGACATAGCTTTTCTAGTGCCGTGTCTGGTCATAGTGAAAACATCTGTCTTTTACTTTTTTCACACCAGTGCGTTGCCCACTAACTACCCTAGAAGCCGTGTATTCCCACTTCTGAACCTTTTTTCTTTTTCATGTATTTCTGCCTAGAGAAAGAACCTTTTTCATAAACAAACACATTTCGTGATATTGAAAAAATACCATTGGTAGTTAAAACTATATCCAAGTTATTTTTTCAGTCAACAAAATTTGGTCCCATTAGCTTGTTTTCTTTGAGTATTAAAGCGAATGAGTTAAAAGCCATTTTAATCTAAAGAATCACATAATTAAAATACCGTTAATTATGATGAGCAAAATTTTAAATTCATTTTAATTTGTTTCCCTCTACCATTTTAAAATTAATTCGCCAGCAGCCAGTAACCTGAAAATAGTATGTCTCGATGGGTGGACGTCTACTATCTTTCATAAGATCAAACAGGCCCATTCTTTTTAATTTTACTATCTAGAGAACTGACCATGCCAAGTAAAATTAAATAGCTGACATAGTTTCGGTCCAGTATATAATAGTAGTGGCACAGATTGAGAGAATATTATTATATACAACTAAGTGTTAATCATCACCAAATTTCAAATCAGTCGTTTCGCAACGAACCCTTCAGATAGAGAAGTGAACCACACTAACAATTATTCAGAATTATCCCTACATGAGATTTGTACTGATAATACCGCAATTAATATGTTCGATGGAGAGGAAGATCTTACGGTCAACACGCATGGTTTAATTGCATCGCCTACAAACGGGTGATCAAAATCTCAAAATTTATCTGAGAATAAATTTTCTCCCCTTCTTAAATTTTTAAAACATTTTCAAGAGTTATAAAAATTTATTTAATTAAAATAAATTTATTAATTTAAAAAATCACACGATTTGAAAGAATCAAGCATCTTTCCGTGTACACGATTCCAAATATTCTAGTTCGCCAAACAATCTTTTCATATTTAAATGTGTAAAAAATAAAATTTAATAAATGCACAGTTTTTTCTTCAGCTTTTTAGCTAATATAGTAATTAAATGTATTTATTTATTTTATTTTTTGTCCCGTATTTTTAAAAAATAATAATTTATTTTGATTATTTGTTTTAATTAATTCAAAATTCAGAATTAATTCTCACATTTCTTCAAAATATTCGATTTAAAAAAATTATCTTAAACGTGATATTTTATAAAAAAATAAAATATCTAAAACTGTTTCATTTAATTAAAATTAATTAATTAAAATTTTTATTTTTATTTTTCATTACAAAATATTTAAAACCAAATTTTTGAACTAATTAAATTAACAAGATAAATAAAACAAATATACAATAATCCACGTTGTTTATATATATATATATATATATATATATATATATATATAAACACAATGCGTATATTCTAATTTTATGATCCAAGTAAAACGCTGAAGTATTTCAGTCTCCCAAAGAGGATAAGCTGTAATAATCTTCTTTTATCTCTGATTCATGTGTCATGATTGCATCAAACTTTCCTGATACAATCTGATATATCAATATATATCAAATTAGTCACGTATCTATTAGAAAATCAACACAAAACAGCCCCAAGAGAGAGAAATCGCTGACTCACTACCAACCACCACTAATGCCACTTAGCCACCGCATTCAGGAGGCATTTGTCGCCTCATTTGAGTTCCATTTTCGACGAGCTTTATACCATTGAAAAGCTTCCAAAATATGAGATTTTTCTGTCCAAAAATTTTCTAGAAAACTGCTCGAAAAATGATCAAAAAATTGCCTGAACAACAAAAAACATTGTTGGCCGCAACAACACTACGCCACTAACTTTTTGAGGCTTTTTCGACCTATTCTCAAAATTCGTTTTCAATGTATTTTATACCAAAAGAAAGCTCTAAAAAAATAATATTTTTCTACGAGAAAATTGCTCAAAAGGAGCTCGAAAAATGTCAAAAAATCGCCTAGAACAGACTGTCGCTGCTCTTATGCTCCGCCGCCTGGAATCGCCAACTTCTCAAAGCCATTCCAACCTCATCCGAACTCTATTTTTAACATTTTTTTATATATCTAAGAAAAGCTCTCAAAATATTTAAAACAATTCAAAAAATATTCTAGAAAATTGCCTGAAAAAAAGGCCAAAAAACTAGCCTAAAGGCACTGCCACTGCCCCACTGCGCCGCCGCTGCTGTTGCTGTCCTATTTGGACTTTTTCTTGTGCTTCTTTGGTGCTGGTTTTTTGTGAAGAAATAGCTTAAATATCCAACCACACGATGCTTCAAAGAACACCTCAAAAACAGTGCCAAAATAACCCCGAACCATGCCACCGGCATGTTTGCCGCTTGTTTGGGTTGTGATTTTGGCCTTCTTTTTTATTTTTTACAGTATTTTAGGGTATATTTTATTGCTATTTTATATTTAAAATATTTTTTAAAAAATAATTTTAAAAATGGCCCAAAAAATTATAAAAACTACCGCCACACCGCTGCCGACAAAGCCACCAAAATCAGGCAATTTTGATAATTTTTTCTCGCTATTTTTGACTTATTTTTTATACTATTTTTTAGTCATATATACTGCAAACAAACTCACCGAGAAAAGTCGTTTAAAACCATTAAAAATCTACCATGATCTGTGGTCCGTAAAAACTCGAACCGTCGCCAATGCCGCCTCCGTTCTTCATGTTCTTGGATATGTTCAACATGTTCTTAAATAATTTAAACAGATACTTTAAAATAAAAATTAACTATTACATCGATCCTATGTCTCGAAGGCTCACATTTGATCTATCATGGTCAAAACCCGTGATTAAAAAAAATATCATTCACAAATCATTCAATTAAACAAAAATAATAAATGATATTCATAAAATCGAGATTATAGCGCCTGCAAAATAAAGTTAGCAACAATTCTAAAACTATCAGACCCCGATAACCGAAAATAAAAAATAAACCGACTCTGGCACCAATTGTTAGAGGTAAAACTGTTAAGATCTTTATTTTTGCAAACGATTATCTGAAAAAAAATTAACTAGAATGGCAAATGTCAAAACGGGCTCCAAATAAAAAATTTTCATGACAAACAATCAAAATAAAATTCGTGCATCTGAAGTTAATTTAAAAGAATACCTTTTTACAAGTCGAATCTTCAACTACAATTTGAATCCGACTTGAAGCTCCTGTTAGGTCTTCTACTGTATTTTTTTTTTGCAATTTCTAGATATAGTGTTAGTTATAATCCATCGAGAACTCATACCGGCAGAACTTGGATAGCTTTAGTATTAAAGACAAATTATGAAACTGGTTCAGTCTACCCACATATTTATAGGGTTACAGCAGGGACCTGGAGAGTAATTATGGATAAGACTTTTAGTGAAACACAGACACGTATCAGCGATTTTTGCAATTAAGCAAATCTCATAACGGTATCTGCAATTATAGAAAAGTAGCAGCGATTTATGCAATTTTCATAAAATATTAAATTACAATTCACACCACTAAAGAACTATAATTGCACTCTACCCCATAATCTCAAAATCATATAGCATTGAGCTCCTGTTATTAAATACTTATAATTTTTTCCCATGTTAAGATTCTCGATACCTGCTAAATAAATTTATTTACTGACAATTTATTTTAATTGGCATCTTAATATTCTTTAAGTCCTTCCACCTAACTTATTTGACCGCTGAATAATCAAATCCACCTGCAGGGGTTGGCCCAGTCAAAACTTATAAATATCCTTAAGGGGGTATCGTCAATCCCAATCTGTCGAAACGTGAATTTCGTCAATAATTAATATTCACCATATAAATAATACCGCTATCCAACTCATCGAAAATATAGACTTATCTAAGATCGTACCCTCTAATGAATCAAAATAATGAATATCAAATATACGCAAATCAATAATTATTTTAAGATTAAGATGATAAGCACTATTCATAATAACTTTGGAGTGTGAATTAATTTATATAGTCAGTATAAAATTAATTACCCTAAATATTTCATTCAATACACACAAAGTGTACTATCACAGAGAGTCAGAACAATAGATGACACTATTATCTGTTCTCCGTAACCAAGACAGGCCTACTAAAACTCTGTGTTACAGTCATACCGATGGTATGTCTATTTTTATTTAAACTATGAATATAAAACGTATATTCTGCAAAAACTTAAAATCTGATCTGCTGTGTGCAAGTCGTACTCTATAACCAGATTAAATACTATACAGAATATTGGACATTCATGCATAACGTTAAAAAAATTATACACATTCATGCATAACGTTAAAGAAATTATACACATACATTGCTCATTAAAATTTTTATAAAATAAAAAATTAATTTTATTAAGATAAAATTAAATACTAAAAACATGATTTTTAGTAAATCTGTCTTGGTTACAGAGAACGGATAATAACATCGCCTACTGTTCTGACTCGTTGTGCTAGTACACTTTATGTGTATTGAACAGGACTACGTTGGGATAATTAATTTTTTACTAAGATATAAATTAATTCATACAACAATGTTATTATGGATGCTTATACTCTTAATTCCGAAATAACTAATTATTTACGTACATTTAATATTCGTTATTTTGACTCATTAAATTGTGCGATTTTTTATGGGTCTATAATCTATGTAAGTTGGACAATAATATTGATTATATGACAAATATTAATTTGTTGACGAAATTCACGTTCTGAAATATCGAGATTGACGATACCTGCTTAAAGAAATTTATAAATTTTGACCAAGTCAAACCATACAGGTGAATTTAATTATTTAGCAGTCAAATAAGTTAAGTAGAATGTCTTAAAAAATTTATTTAAGAAGCCGATTAAATATAATTGTAAGTAATTTAATTTAATCGGCGGGTATTGAGAATCTTAACATGGGGAGAATAAATAAGTATTTAATAACAGAAACTCGAATACTACGATTTTTAGAATAAGGCTGGAAGTACAATTATAATTCTTTTGTTGAATGAATTATAATTTATATTTTTATGAAATTACTTTTGGGTTGAGGCAAGATTTCATAATTACATTAGAAACTCATGTTTTATTTACTCCACAGGTCTTGCTGTAGCTTATTTATATGCTATTATAAAATCTGATGCAGAAATTCATATTATTCAGCCAGTGATTAGGTGGTTAGGGTTTTCACGTTCTCTGAAAATTCTAAACTTAATCAAAAATATTTTGAAAAACACGACAGATTAAAAACCGCGGCGGATGGTTAACTGAAAATTGTTGCAGCAACCGAAATCATCCAGAAATTCATATTATTCAGCCAGTGATTAGGTGGCTAGGGTTTTCACGTTCTCTAAAAATTCTAAACCTAATCAAGAAGATTTTAAAGAACACGATAGATTAAAAACCGCGGCGGATGATTGACTGGAAATTGGTGTAGCAACCGAAGTCATCCAACCAGATTTCGAAAGGTACAATCTAAAACTAACTTTTGGAGTATTAGCGCTTTTTTCGGCGCTAATACTAGAATCATAGATTATAGTATTAATCTAGAGCTTTTTTCGGGGCTTTTTTCGGCTCTAAAACTTTTGGAGTCATCCAACCAGTTTTAATCTAGAGCTTTTTCGGCGTTTGCCCATCCAAATATTTTTTGACTAAAATCATAGATATAATTTTAGAATTTTGGTAGTTTTCCCCAATACAATAGTCTATCTCCTCATGAATGTCTATTTCAACTTAAACCCGATTATAATTTTTTTAAAAATCTTTGGTTGTCTTTGTTACCCATTTCTTCGTCCTTACAATCGTTATAAATTTTCCTCTCATTCTGCACCGTGTGTTTTCTTGGTTATAGTCCCCCCATAATGTATATCGTTGTCTTGATCGTAGCAATGGCTGCATATATTTTTCTCGATATATTCGTTTTGACGAGCAAAATTTTTCATTCACGGGTCCCTCTCTTCTAGGTCCCATTCCATTATCTACAACCCAATTCAATTAAATTCTATGCAGTGGTTCAATACACACAATCACATCATATCCCTAATGACCACTCCAACTGCTCAAACTCAACTAACACCCAGTCATTTTCAATGTCCAATCCTACCACATTACCGCATCTGCTCTCTTCCTCTCCTTCTAATTCCAATTGCTCCTTTTCTTTTCCCACACCACCACACAACAATCCCTTTCCCTCCTTGCCCCAATCCCACTCTCACTTACTACAAGCAACAACTTCAAATTCAAATGCATCATTATCTCCTCATTCTCGAGACCCCATCTCTACATCTCGAACAACTCTTCCACCTCAATCTTTATCATCCCAACAACCCCCTTTATCTTCGAATCTACCCCTCTTGCTCATCCTCCCCTGGTATTTAACTTGTAGTCGATCTTAACTGTCATCACCCAAATGCTTCTACCATTATTGCTTCTACCACACATACTCATCCCATGCGACTTCGTCCAATGAAACCTCTAGCCCCTCAAGCCCACCTTACCACCTCAACATCTTCTCCTTCGCCCAAGAAACGCATAAAATCCACTTGGTATATTAAGGCTTCCAAGTTTTCATGTTGGTAGCATGCTATGTGTATCGAGATCAATGCTCTCATCCAAAATGGCACCTGGATGCTTGTTCCGCTTACCTCTGTCCATAATGTTGTTGGTTAAAAATGGATTTATCGCATTAAATGTAAACCCGATGGCATTATTGATCGCTTGAAGGCTTGTCTAGTCACTAAGGGCTTTCATCAAGAATCTAGTGTTGATTATTTTGAAACTTTTAGTCTAGTCGTCAAACCCACAACTGTTCATACAATTTTATCTATTGCCACCTTTCTTGGTTAATCGATTCATCAGCATGATGTTAATAATGCTTTCCTAAATGAATTTCTATCTGAGTCGGTCTTTATGTCTTAACCCTCGCATTTTGTGGACCCAAATCATCCTAACTATATGTGCAAGCTTCGAAAATCACTATGTGGACTCAAACAAGCACCTCGTGCATGGTTCACCCAACTTTCTGAGTTTCTTCTGTCACATAGATTTTAGGCATGAAGATCTGGTGCCACTTTATTCACTTATCAGAGTGGCAAAACTCGAATTTATCTTCTATTTTATGTGGACAACAAACTCGAATTTGTCGCCAAAGACCTTAGTCTTGGTGCGCAACTCGAATTTTTCTATGTTTTATTCAGAATTTTCTTTCAAAGACCTTGGTCTCTTTCATTATTTTTTGGGCATCAAAGCAACTTATACTTCTATGGGTTTGCATCTATCTCAATGTCGGTACATCACTGACCTTCTCTCTAAGGCTGGCATGTACACTTGCAAATTTGTCTTAACTCCAGGCTCTACCACCCTCAATCTCTCCAAAACTATTGGCACCCCACTTATTCATCCTTTGTAATATCGCTAGATCGTGGGGGCTCTATAGTATCTCACCTTCACACGCCCTGATATCACCTTTGTAGTAAATAAAGCTTGCCAATTCGTGTATGCCCCAACAAATGCCCATTGGAGTGCTATTAGGCAAATTTTGTGTTATCTTCAACGTACTATCCAGCATGTGTTAGTGTTGTATAAACACTCACCACTTACCTTACAAGGATATTCTGATGCTGATTGGCTGGATGTGTAGATGACTGTCGCTAAACGAGTGACTTTATCATATTTCTTAGCAACAATCTTATTTCATGGAGTTCTCGTAAATAATGCATCGTTGCTCGTTCCTCCATTGAATCAGAATACAAAGTATTAGCTAATGCTACCGCTAAAATATCTTGGTATCTCACTTTCGATGGCTCTAACTCTTTGGTGTGACAATGTGGATGTCACCAATCTCACTGCCAATTTAGTATTTCATGCTTAAACTAAGCATGTAAAAATTGAGTTTTGCTTTGTTCGAGACAAGGTTGCTCAAAAAGATTTAACTATTCATTTCAATTCATCTAAAGATAAAGTGGCCGATATCATGACCAAGCATCTATCTTTCTCTCGGTTCCAATTTCTTTGCAACAAACTGACCATCGCCCCTTGTCTGGCGTTAATTTGAGGGGTCATGTTAGATAACTAGATTTTATCTCCCCTAAATCTGGTTATATTATCTCTCATAGTATTTGCAAATTTTATCTCCCTAAAATTTAGTTATATTATTTATTAGAATATTCTCTGAGATTTTGTTGTATTTGAATTTCAAACAATCTGTTTCTTTCCGATCCAATTATCCGTGTATAAATACATGATGAACCCACGGCTTATTTGTGAAATTTTGGAAAAAGTAATTCCATTGTCTAATAATTCAAATTAAAATGCATTAAACTAACCATATATTTTTAGCCATGTAGATATGTATTCATATTAAAATATATATTTTTTATGCTTTCACTCTTACTATTTTTTTATGAGAGAGAAAAAAAGTTGAATTTCAAATAGAGAAAAAAATTAATTAAAAATAAAAGAAATGACAGTTAGTTAATGAGATAGAAGAGAAAGATTAAAATGTCAAGAAGAAAAAGTGTAAACAAATCTTAACCTTTGGATATGCCATATAGATAAATATCATATCAAGAATATTATATTTTGTAATATAGATATCCAATCCAACCTCTCTTACTGGACCTCAAACATACCTCAAAGTATACAAGGCATCATATAGGAATGGCAATTTTTTTTGCTCCACCCGTCCTCGCATTATTCCAGCCCCATTATGTATAGTTTTTACCGCCCCTAATAATAAATGTGGTGGAGACGATATTTTCGTTTTCATCTTGTTTGTCCCACCCCACCCCGATGACATTATTCTTTACGATGAATGCATATATAAAATATTATATTTATCTATATTTTTTTTAAAAAAATTTATATTTTGTATTTTTAGTTCTATTGATCCCAACTACTATTTTTTATTTATTATATTGTCTATAACTCTTATTAATATCTTTCTCTTAAATCTTAGAACTTATTCCTAAAATATTCGCCCCCCTCCCCCCTCGCCCGTTTCTCATTACTTTCTCGATATTTTTCATCGTTTTTCGCCCAAATTAAATAGGGGATAAGAATGGAAGAGCTCATCCCCGCCCTTATCTTATTGCCATCCCTAGATCATGAAAGCAATGCCATGTTTAAAATGTCTTAAAGTTAGTTTTCTCGAAATCTTTTGTCTTTCATAATTGTTGTCTACAATTAATTGATTCTATTATTCTACTTTTTAAAATTATTCTGACCAAAAAGGAACATAAAAGTAAACAATATATTTTGACCACTGCACAGACAAAAGATTCTGCAAAAATATAAAAAAATTAAAATAAACATTACAAACAGGGCCTAAGTTGTTTTCACAAACACAAGCTTGCTTAGCTGATTCTTTGGCAATTTAATTAACAAGTCACCTTAACTAACCACCACTTATAAATAATGAGAAAACAAAGAACTGAAAAGATAAAATCAGTAAATCTCCCATCACCATTATATGCTGATATGATTCCCTTTTGTTTTTCACTAGCTGTTTGTTCATTTTAGTACTCATGAGTAGACTTATTGAACTTCTATGACAAATCAGTATGACTGCTCACATTACCATAATATTCTAACTCAATTGTAGTGTCATTTCATGCCATCACTATTAGTTCTAACCTTTAAGTATTTGGAAGTTTCCACTTTTTGATTTTCAAAGAATTTAGGTTATAGGCATATATATAGTACTAGAGAATGCAATTAATTATAATTACATTTGTTGCAAGTAGATGATAAAAACCTTTCCTATGAGTCGAGCTAAACATTGGATTGCTTAAGCACAATTTGAAAAATTAACTGAGGTTTACACATTCAGACTTTACTTGTTTATCGTTTAGATTGGCATTGAGTGAACCACAATATTAGCTAACAAAATCAGAATGACTTACAAAAAAATAATAATTAAATAAAGATATGATTGGAACCGATCATATCGTTGGTCATGATTGGCATGGCCGAGGTCATTTTCAGTGGCTTCACCCGATACCCTATCAAATCAAGCACGGCCTAATTTTGATCAACTAATGTATTGAACATTAAAGGAGACGAATCTTGAATAATTAGCTGATGAGCCAACTTTGTATAAGATTTTGGTTGAAAGTAACCCAAGGATCTAAATAACTAATTAGTTTCCTCATTAACATTGCACAAGCAAATTATGGTGGGGGATTTCTTGGGGGTGTCCAAAAAGTGTAGCAGGTTTGTTCGATTGGTGGTGGGTGCGAAATTCTCAAATATAAGGAAAACCTTTTGGATGTGTTCTTTTTATGTTATGGTCTGGTTTACCTGGCTTGCCAAACATGAGGTCATCTTTAGGGGTAGTGAAGTACGTTGGATCTCCTTAAGTGATCTTGTAAAATACTATGTGCCCCTTTGGTCCAAAGCCAATTACCAAGACTCGGTTTTTTCGATCAATGATGTTCCTTTCAAGTTCTCCAGTGTGACCACCTTGAAATTATATAGGCGAATGAGGTAATTACTGCGATATTTCTTCAAAAGCGCAGTACGTAGTTTTGCATTAGGTATGCAAGTGTAGGTAGGCTTTTTTTGTATTTCTTGAGCATGTTTAATGCATTTTTGTATAGGAGCTTCCCCTTTAAATGCTATGCGTTCTACCCCTTTATAATATATCATTTTCCTTTGCCGATCAATAAAAAAACATTGCATAAACAAATAGCTCATAATTTATCTAAAAGCTCATAATTTGTCTAACACTTCTTTCCTTAGAATTTACCGGGTGCTTTTATTTTAGGGTAAGTTACACGAGCCCCTCATTTATGACTCAATATTACTCAACCTAGAAAAGCATACAAAACGAATTTATTCAAATAATGTGATACAGAGTCATAAATGAGGGAGCTTCCTGTAATTTACCGTAAATTATACTCTGAGTTCACAACTGAAGTCTGTTGAACTCAAGAGTCCTTTTATCTTAAAAAAGATGAAATAATTGAACTGCAAATCAATTACTAGACTTTGTTTGCTAATTTGGTTTAAATTTTTTTTAAGTCAAATGAGTTAAAATTTCATTTAACTGAAAAATGATTTTAAGTCACACCATAAAGAAAATTATTATTTTTTAACTGTTTAATTTTTTTAAAATTTTAAATCAATGACTAGACTTCGTTTGGTAAATTGATTTAAATTTTTTTAAATCAAATGAGTTAAAAGTTCCTTTAACTGAAAAGTGATTTTAAGTCACCTCATAAAGAAAATTATTATTTTTTAACTGTTAACTTTTTAAAATTTTAAACAAAAAAACTAAAAATTAACTTTAAGCTGATTACCAAACAATCCCTTAGCCTCAACTAATTAATATGTATTTTTGTTTGGTAATCAATTGTATTCCTGTCCCGCATCTCTCTCTCTCTC
>JAOTRH010216520.1:0-10681 GCA_034768845.1 Heliamphora exappendiculata
TGTCCAATTCTCGGGGGGTGATCCAAGCAATGTAGGCTTCAATGTAGGTATGGGAGATTAGGAACTCGGTATCTCGGCAGGGTTTTGGCGTCGGAGCTCGAGATCACTCAGTATGTCGGCAGAGTTTCACCCACTCAAAATTCCCTACTGAAAATGTACGCCGGGGTACAGTATTTATAGAATTCTTCAACCAATGAGGTGTTGCCACGTTTTGGGACACGTCATGCCATTTGGAGTTGGCGGTCGCCACAATGCAAGTTAGCGGCCGCTGGGTTGGAAAAGATTCTATTAGCCGCCGCCATAATGTGAGTTGGCGGTCGCCATGTTGGCTAGGGTTTTCAAGAGGTTCTGTTGACAGCCGCCACAATGAACATGGCGGTCGCCACTTCTGACAATGAGTTAGGCAACAAGTTATCAATGGTTTGGTACAATTTCATTGGTTTAGGAGATTTTAAAGGTTTTTTGATGACTGGGTTCAAATACCGAGCTTGGATCAATTCTCGAGGATCATACTGAGGCACTATTCTACCTGTTTTCATCATCGAATTCGCCTAAGATTAGGCGGGGTCAAATTGAGGTGTCTACATCTTCCCGCATATATATAGGGGTACAGCAGGGACTTGGGGAGTAATTATGAGTTAGACTTCTAGTGGAACACAGACACCTACAAGAGGTTTCTATAATTATGGAAAGACATGCAGCGATTTCTGTAATTTACATAAAATACTGAATTACAATTCATACCACTAAAGAACTATAATTGCACTCTGACCCATAATCTCAAGACCTTCAAGCATTGAGCTCCGGTTATTAAATGCTTATCATTTCTCCCCACGTTAAGATTCTCGATACCCACCAATTAAATTTAATTACTAACAATTTAATTTAATCGGTATCTTGATATTCCTTAAGTCCTTCCGCTTAACATATTTAACTGTCAGATAATTAAATCCACATGTAGGGTTTGGCCTGATCAAAATTTATAAGTATCCTTAAGGGAGTATCGTCAATCCCAATATATCGAGACGTGAATTCCATCAATAATTAATATTTACTATATAAATAATACCATTATCTAACTCAACTGAAATATAGACCCATATAAAATCGCACCCTCTAATGAATCAAAACAACGAATATTAAATATACTCAAATTAATAATTATTTCAAGATTAAGAGGATAAGCGCTATTCATAATAATCTTGGGATGTAGATTAATTTATATAGTCAGTACAAAATTAATTACTCCAAATATCCCGTTCAATACACACAAAGTGTACTGGCACAGAAAGTCGAAACGATAGACGACGCTATTATTTGTTTCCCGTAATCAAGATATACCTACTAAAACTCTGTACCACAATCGTACCAATGGTATATCCATTTTCATCTAAACTGTGAACATAAAACTCGTATTCTGCAAGAACCTAAAATCTAATCTTCTGTGTGCAAGCCGTACTCTATACACCAGATTAAATACTATACAGAATATCGGACATCTATGTATAACATTAAAGAAATGATATACATACATTGCTCATAAAGATTCTCATAAAATGAAAGATAAAATTAAATACTAAAAATATAATTTTTAGTATACCAACCCTAACACATCCATCCGAGTGGGATCGTGTTTCGGTGACTTTGGGATTTTGCCAGTTGGTAAAGCTTTGAGTTTGTGACTTTTTGAGGTAGGATTCTATACTCTATTGTTGTTAAAGGGTGCTGCGTGCAATGATAGGCGTTTTCACCGGTTAAAATTTCTTAAAAATGCTTTTCATGTTATATTTTCATGTTTAAACCATTTTATTTGGATAAAAAGCATGTTTTGCGCTTTTTTATAATTTTTACATGATAGGAACTTATGGATATTCATAGTTTTCAAAAAGGTGATTTTGAAAATGGAGGTTTGTGGAAATCTAAGAAAACGTGTTTTGGAGGTTTAAAGCTAACCCTCGGGGTTGAGTCTCAGCTTTTTAAATGTTTTGTTGGAAACAGGTATTCAACGTTGTTGTTTGATCTCCATGGTTGATGGATTTTTGGATCGCTTTTTATACATGTTGATGTATAACTTTTTTATGGGTTTTTCGTAGTTGAGCTACGGCTATTTTTTTAAATGATCCTATAGATGTACCGTGACAGTGGGTGTGTTGAGTTGGGATTCTATTGCTCCTCAGTGAAAGTCCAGAAATGTGTGCAGAGTAGGTCCCTACGGTCCTTCAGGTTAATCCCCGTAAATTGAGGTGGTGGGTGCTTAGTACCCTCGGGTTTCGGGCCCATAAACTAAGTGGTTACGTTATTGTGACTCCGTATAGAACTTTTCATTATTTAGCAAGCCTTGAGCAATTTTAGAGTAATAGGCAGGAGTTTATAGTTGTTACCTTTGTCCATGTGTGTGGCAGAGTCGGTACATAAGATTCATTTTATCTTATTTTCCTTGGTTGTGTGACCCGAGTGCAGAATACTATTTTATTACTGTTTCATCTTATGTTCCTCGATTGTGTGTTTTGTGGAAAAATAATGTTTTCTTCCCGGTTGTGTGGTCCGGGTGGAAAATTAGGTTTTTGATTACTACTTTTCTTTAACTGTGAAAACGTTATCTGCATTGTTGATGTGCATGATTTTATGGATAGAAACATAGAGTTTTATGAAGTAAAACCGTTTTGAGGCTCGTATTAGCCTGATGGAAAAACTTATAGTTTTGGGATGAAAAACCTTTTTAGCTCCTGTAGTTAAGTCTTTATGCTATGTGATTGCATATCCTACTTTACAGTTTTATAGTCTGTTTCTATTGGATTTCAGCTCACTGTGTGGGATTTTGTTGTAAAACTTTTCCAGGTGAACATGGTCCTGTAGGTTGACCTTTAGGTGCCCAGAGGTAGCTGATGAAGAGACTGATGTTTTATCTTTGTTAGGTAGTTTATACCTTTTGTATATGTTTCATGTTTGGATGTAACATGTTGTAAAGCATATGTAATTCTTATGGATGTATGCATGATTTATTGCTTACGAGAGAGACCTTGGGTTAGTTGTTGTTTTTCGTTTTCTTTTGGTTTTATTCTTTCTTTTAAAAGGTTGTGCCTCAAGGGAGGATTTGGAGCCTCATTTGGGTGGGTTTTCTTTGCAATGGTTGCCTTGTGAGTTTTCAAAACGATAAAAAAATATTTAAGTGTAGGGAAGGGAAAAGTTGTATTTTGAAAGTTGGTCCGGAGCTTGACAGTTGGACAGACCGCTCGAGTGGTCTATCGGGCGGTCTCTGCAAACATTCTATTTTTCTCTATTTTGTCCAAAATCTAGTGTCCTTGGGAGGACTACTCGAGCGGTCGTTTGACCGATCGAGCGGTTTAGGCTGATTTCAAAAAAAAGATTTTGTTGTTTGTTTTTAAAAGCTTGGCTCTTGGGGACCATGACCTTGGCCTTTGGGCTGCTCTTTGGTATTAAATAAACCCTCGGTAGTACGTTTTTACAAAGGTTTTAATCTCGTTTTGGCCTTATGGTTTTCATTCGTTTGTGTTTAGGTGGTTTTGGTGGTTGTTCGTGAGCTTTTCTCGTGACCTGGAGTTTGGGGCGTGACAACTTGGTATCAAAGCTCTGGGTTCGAATACCTATGAGCCGTGAGAAGAGGGTGCATCACCTTATAAGGAAAGGTGTGTGTGTGTGTGCTTGGTTATCTATTTTTGGAACATAAGCATGATTGCTTGTTGTGTATATGTGAGTTTGGAGGTTGGACCTTAGGATTGATTAGTCTTACCTTCGGGCATTCTCCTCGGTATTGGTGTTGTGTCTGTATGATCATTTTGGCTATATGTTAATATGATTATGTGGTACGTGTTAGAAATAACATGATAGATTGAGCTTAGGGTGTTGTGTTTTATATCATTTTTATATATAACATGTACACCCTTCGAGATGATGAGACCGTGGTTTAGGTGTTGGATGTGCGACTTGGTTACTATCAGTTGCAGAGGTAAGGTTATGCGTTGAGTATCGACTGCTTGGTGTGTTACGGAACTCGTTGGTGAGTTGAGAGGTTAGCCATGTGAGGTTGGCCGTGATTGGTAAACTGTTGAGTGTTGGTATGAGCAGAGTTTGTTTAGGTGTAGTCGAAGCATGGTTGATGGCTTTGGCTTGGTAGTTGGTTCCTCTTGAGAGTAAGTTACCAGAAGTTGTCGTTGTGTTACGGATAGTCTTGTGAGTAGGGGCGATGGAGTGTCGGAGACCCTGGGAATTAGTTGATATGACTAGATTCGTGGATAGATCTGTTGATCATGATAATCCCTTTTGGTTAGGGTTTGGTGTATGTGGTTTTGGCCGTTTGATGGATTAGGTACATATTAAGCCATGCTATGTCGTGAGCCATGTACTCGGGATCGGGTATAGACGAGAACATAGTGGATAGGAGTGTAGTAATCCTTAGCTATAGCAGAACGTGAGTGGTTTTGGAGATATTCCCTAGTAGTCAGGATGTTGACGGTAGTCAGAGCAGCATCTGAGGATGTTGTTGGGAGTCTGAGTAGTTCTGATGACCTTAGACGTTGTCAACCTCCTTGAGGTTTGAGAATTGAGTTACGAGTGAGTAAGGTCGAAGATATGGGGATGAGTATGAGTGGCAGTTATGCTAGAATGAGTATGAGTTGCAGATGTATTGGAATGTGTAAGGGTTTGGATTATGATTCTAACATGCGATGAGTATCAGTTTTGTGGAATTCCTACTAGAATGCAGGTCCGCGATTTGGCCGTTATCCTAGTGACTAACAGATTGTGTTGTGAACCGTGTTGGGTGCATGTGGTTGGGTAGTGCTGAGACGATGAATTCTGGGTGTGATATGTTGGGAGGTTATTTGTGTTCAACCTTTGGTTCAGAGATGGGTATGTTGTTTGTCCATGGGAACAAGGTGTGGAGTAATAAGGTTCAGTAATGCACCGTGTGATTTGGCTAGCCTGGGGCAATATGTGAGAAATCGTGGATTACGATGCCTGTGATCAATGTATGCTTTACGTGCGGAAGTGCGGAAGGTGTTTGCATGGTTGAGGGAGTTCTTGGTAACTCTAGATGGATGGTCTCAAGATTGAGTTTTCTTTATTCAGTGCCATGAACTTTCTATGTGAGCTACTTGGACAGTGGGCTCGAGGCCGTGACGTGGCTGTAGTTTGCCTAGAAGGAGTTAGGTGAGTAAGCGTAACCTTGTGAAGTGAGGTCTTGGCGTGATGGGACTATTGATGTGTCTCTGTGTATAACTGGTGACGAGCTTATAATCCTAGGGGATATGTTGTACAAGGTATGTGGACTAATGGTCTTCTTATGTGTATGAATGAGGTTTGAGAGCTGAGAGTTTTGTGTAGCGGATGGTAGAGTACCGTGATCGTGGTTGATGGCAATTGTTTGACTGTGGTCGATGTGGCTTCAAGGTTAGATCTACAGGGTTCTTTGAGGACCAAGTGTTGATGAGTACTGGGAGTATGCTAAGATTGGGTCATGGGTTTTGTTGACCCTTTTCATGTCTCTAGACAGAGAGAGTTTCTTTGTAGACAGTTGTCTGGCGTGAGTTGTTTCATCTCGATTTGATGGAGATGTCGGGTTCTTAATCGATTCAGGTTTTGGTTGTGCTCTAAGACTGTGGAATCTCAATGGATTTGGTATTCATGTTGTGACCCTTTGAGTTGTGACTCGGGGAATTGGATCGCCGTGATTGGGTAATTGTGGGTTTGATTCTTCGTGGTTTCGACGTGTAGTGCATAGATATGTTCCTTCTTGGATATTGAGTATCGATGTGTATGACCTGGGATCCGATTGCTCTCACGATTGGGGACCGTAAAGAATTGCATGATGGGGTTGGTATTCTCCCACGGTGGAAGACCGTAAAGGAGTATGTATAAGTGTGGTAAACATGATAGGTCGTGGTAACCTAGTCAGTATAGCTTGTTAGTATGATGATTGAACCAGTCGGGTTGTGTTCCCAGTGAGGTGAGGTTGGTGAACTAGGCCAACTTTTGCTCGTCCTTATGGACAAGAGAGTTGGTGTTGAAACACAGAGTTCTTGGAGTTGAGATGTGATCGTCGACTGTGGTAAGTGTTATGTTTTGGCGTAATTGTTTGTTTGAATGATGATTCCGAGAGTGTGGTACGGTATGAATCAGGAAGGATACGATGTTTGGGAAGCCTTGGTTGGTGTGGCCTATTCGGACCGACGCGATTGTTTGGTTGGGATCGGAAGGGCCGTGATAAGTTCTGTATATGAGGAACTTGCTGCGTGTAAGAGGCAAGTCTTAGTTGGTTATGTTGGCCTAACAAGGCTTCAACGACCGTTTTGATGATAACAAACCTATGTATCTAATTGTGCAAATTGAGATTATCTACAGGAAATTTACGCTTAGCACAATTCAAGATACAAAGTTGAAACCATAACGCATAATCTCAATTCAAACTCTTTGGCGACAAGGTTTTGGAATAAATGCAAGAGTTGAGATATTGAAGGATTGAAGAACAAATTGAAAATTTTATCTCTAGAATTTATGTACATTCACTAATCACATGAATATTACTTTTGAAGCTCATAGGATTCCTAAAAGTTTTAAAAATATTTTTCCAAAACAAAAAGTGATCAAAATATTTTGGAAAAATAAAAATCTGAATTTTTAAGTGTCCAATCGACTGAGGCTTTATATCCAGGCGACTGATTGAACTGCCAAATATGTATTTTCAGATCTAAAACAGTTCAGTCGACTGATCCTTAAGGTCCAGTCAACTGAAGTCAAGTCTAGTCGACCGAACTAGCCTATCCAGTCGATCAAACTAGTTAAAATTTGAATTTTTGCCGAAAACGGCTAGTTTGACATTACCCTATTTAGCCCAATGGCTAGTCTGATTTTGAGGCCTATAAATAGAGCCCTTGAGCTCTTATTTCATTCACTAAAAGCCTCTCAATCATTCTCTCATATACACTCTCTTAGTGCTTCAAATTCTTGAATTTTTCATTCATATTTTTTAGAGAAAAGATTTACTAGATTTTTCTTTAAGCTTCATTGTAATATTCCATTGAGAAGTGAGTTAGTGTTTCATTGTTTGTACTCATCTGCTCATTGTAGGAGCAAATCCTTTGTGCGCATTCCTCTTGTTGTTGCATTGTATTTGAGAAAGGCGTTTCTCAAAAAAGGCTAATCCGCCTACAAGGAGAGGTAGTAAGAAATTCTCATAGCGGTTGGCTTGAGGTAAGGACGTAGGCCATTGCGCCAAACCTTATAAAAATCGTGGTGTTCTTCTTCTAGCTTGCTCATTTCTTTTATTTACTTTATTATATTCTTGATTGTCATTGTTTCACTTACACTTGCACTTGAATCATTTATTTCTTGCATCTTTTAATTTTTAAAGCTAGAAAGTTTTGAATCCTATTATTTCACTTTGCAAGGAATATTGTCAAATTAGAATATTCTTGTATCTTAATCTAGAAGTCATATTTAAAAAGTATTAAACTTGAAAATTGTACTTGTATTTTTAAAACAAGAAAACTTGAATCTAGTTAACAAGAATGTTTAAATATTGTGAATTAAAATTGAAGTACATTTACATTTTAATCTTCAAACAAAAAGGGCTTTAAATATTAACATCTTCATTTGCTCTTAAATCTTTTTGAATCTTAATTTTTTTTGTCAATTAAAAACTACTAGTGTTTTAATTTTTTTTAACAAAAATTCATACCTAAAAATATATTTGTGTATTAATACATCTTGGTTATTAGTGAACTAAAAATTATACTTAGCTTCTTATACTTAAACAATTTTTAAAAAAAATTCAATTCACCCCCCTCTTGGGATTACACATATACTATCAATTGGTATCAGACCCTAATACATTATTCTTAACAAGTTTTTGTGAAAAAGATATGTGGCAGGTATTGGTATCTCCCCTTTTTGAGAGAGTCAGTCCTCCACAAGGCCTCCAATTTTTTGTGGTGTTAACTACACATTTTGGAAGCAAAGAATGAGATTTTTCATTCCAATCATGGATTGGAGAGTTTGGAGAGTAATCGTACAAAGTAACTTCACTCCCATCAAAACTGTAGAAGGTAAAGAAGTTCCTAAACTAGAAAAAAAAAAATGAAAATGATATGAAGAAACTTCAAATTAATTCTAGTACTATGAATGCATTGTATTGTGCTTTAGATGCTAACGAATAAAATCGCATCATGACATGTAAAAGTGTAAAAGAAACATGAAAAAAATTAGAAATCACTTATGAAGGCACACAAGATGTTAAAGATTCTTGGATTGACAGATTAATTAGTGAATATGAAAGCTTTAAAATGAATGATGATGAAACTATATCTAGCATGTATACACACTTTACTCACATTATTAATTTTCTCAGTGCACTAGAAAAATCTTACCAATCTTATGAGTTGTTAAGAAAAGTACTCAAAACCTTGCCACCCATATGGGAAGCTAAGGTGTGAGACCCTGACGCATTTTCTTTTGTCGGCATTTTCGGACGCGCATTACGTGTTTTCATTTAAGCAGGTTTTATTGCTTTTGATGCATGATCGGGCTTAGATATGCATGCGGGTTAGGTTCCCGAGGGCATAAACCATTGTGGTGCAAATTTTGAAAATTTTCAAAAAAAAAAAATATTTTCGTAGCCTATAAATATCTAGCTTTAGATATTTTGAAAAAGATATTTTTGGAAACTTGGTGGCTAAGTTTTCTTTTCCCAAAACAAAGCTATGCCTTCTCTCTAGATTCTCGGGGGCCCGGGGCTAAGTTTTCGATGATCCATCGGTGGATCCTTGGTCTCCTCGTGGTGGGCTACGCATTCATCGGGACGAAATTTTATTCCTGCGAAGTTTATTTTTGCACGTGGTTCGAGACGTCGAGTTTTTAACTCATCGAGGTAGGATCCTAGACTCTTATGTCTTAAAGGGTGCTACGTGTAATCGTGCGTGTTTTTACCGTTTAAAATTGCATAAAAAGTTGGTTTATGTTTTGATAAATTGGCTTATAAGTTGGGTTTTTTGTTTAAAATCATTTTAGGTGTTTTTGGTTGGATGGAATCGGGTTTCGAGTGTTTCTCTCGAGGTTATGTGGTAGTTTTGGGCTTGTGTATGTCCATGGGTTGTTAAAGGGGTGTTTAGATGGTTTAATTTGAGGCTGAGAAGCTTTTTCGTAGCTTGGGTTTGTTTTCCACCATCACCTGTAGCTTATTCTGAAATTTGGAAATTTTGGGTTTTTGTGTCGAAACAAATTTTGTTGGTGTCGTCACATTTCTCCTCTGTGGTGTTGAGTACGCCGTGGCTGAACTCTCGATTATTTTGTATCGACACCATTCTCTGTTTGTGTCGACACCTTTTGATGTTGGTGTCGACACATTTTCTATTTGTGTCGACACAATTTTCCTTCTGTTGGAATTGTGCATTCTATTGCTGTTTGTGTCGACACCTTCGATAGTTGTGGAACCCTTTTATTTTGGTCATATCTCTCTCATCCGAAGTCAGAATTGGGTCATTTTTTTTGTTCAAAATGAAGCCCCGGAAGTCTTCTTTCCGATGAAACTTGTATCTCATCAAAATTCTTTTTGTAGAAAGAGTTATGATCAAAAGAGTGAAGGTATGTCATGATTTCTCAAACGTTTTTCACCCATTTTTGGCCGAATGTTTGGGAAAAGGTTATTTTTCATCCTTATGAGCCCTTTTGACCAAGTTTCTTGTTTCTTGGAGTGTCGTGGGCTTGAGTTGGACGTGTGTGGGTGTCGTGGGCTTGTGTGGGTCCGTTTTGGTCGTGTTAGGGCCTTGGGAGTTTGTTGGTACTTCGTTGATTGGGCTTCGGTGGTTGGGGCTTTGAAACTCGGTTGATCGTGTTATGGTTTCAGAGGTCGCGTTGTGGCCTTGGGTGTTCGTTCAGGGGCCGTCCTCGGGGTGACCTGCATGGTTAGAGATGATTTTTTGGTGTAAGGTTAGGTGCTAGGCTTCTGTACCTAGTTAGGTGCGACGGTTGGGTTATGTGGCGTCCTATGTGGAATGTCATGAGCATATGTGTTTCTGTGTATATAGAACTATGCTTAGCTTTATTCATACCTGCTGTTGGATGGATAGGTGATTTATGCAATCATGATGTATCTAAACTCTGATTCATATATGCATGTATCGCATGGGTCGCACGTGGTGCGTGGTTTATGTATGTTGCATGGGTTGCACGTACGATTATGTGGGTGAGTTGGATGGCATTTGATGTCGGTTAGTGCAATGTGAATCACGTGTGTTGCATGTGATGTGGTTTTTGTATTTAATTCCTGATTAGGTTATGCATAGACATATGAACTATTAGATGGGGCCGTGGTCCTTCGGTGAAAGGCCGAGAAGACATTTTATGCATTTAATTCGTGATTAGGTTATGCATAGATGTATGAATTGTTAGATGGGATTGGGATCCTTCGGTGAAATTCCGAGAAGCACTGTATTAGATGGGGCGGTGGTCCTTCGATGCAAGCCCGGGAAGACACATGTATTAGATGGGGCGATGGTCCTTCGATGAAAGCCCGAGAAGACACCTGTGTGGTATAGGTTCGCTACGGTCCTTCGGGTTGATCCTGTACACGTGGTTTGGAAGCTCTTTCCATCAGTTGTGGAAATCCGTAAATGAGCCGGTTGCCCCGTGAGTGGCTCGTGTTATGACTCTGTATAGAACTGTGGTT
>JAOTRH010216531.1:0-10680 GCA_034768845.1 Heliamphora exappendiculata
TCGAGTGTTCCAAGACCTTGATGCTTGCTTAAGCCCATAAATAGATTTTTTAAGCTTGCACATCATGTGCTCCTGACCCTTTTCTATGAACCCGTCGGCTGCATCATATAGATGCTCTCGTCAAGACTTTCGTTAAGGAATGCCGTTTTGACGTCCATTTGCCAAATCTCATAATCCAGATAAGCAACAATGGATAAGAGAATCTGAATGGACTTAAGCATAGCCACCGACGATTAGGTTTCCTCATAATCGAACCATTCTTTCTGAGTAAACCCCTTCGCAACAAGCCTAGCTTTGAAGGTTTCTAACTCCCCGTCCACTTCTCTCTTTTTTTTGAAGATCCATTTGCACCCGATGGGTTTTATCCTATCTAATGGATCTACAAGCTCCCAGACCTGATTAGAGTACATAGACTCTATCTCAGATTCTATTTTCTTTTGCCATAATTTTGCATACTTATCTTGTAGTGCTTCATTATAGTTTCTGGGTTCGGTATTATGTTCTTTCAGAATCTTGTCGTAAGACTCTCCCAAGAACATGAATTTCTCGGGTTGACGAACAACTCTCTCACTACGACGAAGCTCCTGCCGTGTACTCACGATAGGTGGTATCTCATTGCGTTCATTAGGTATGCTTTCCAGTTGTACCAAATTTTCATTCCTCACCTCTTCAAGAACAACTTGCGACCGGGGTTTGCGATTTATTACATAATTCTCTTTCAAGAGTCTTGTATTTGTGCTAATAAATACCTTCTGACTTTTAGGATCATAAAATAAACCACCTATAGTTCATTTAGGGTATCCTATAAAGAAACAGACATCTGTTTTTGGTTCCACCATACTTGTATTTTTCACCAACACGTGTGCTGGGCAACCCCATATCCGGAAGTGTTTAAGACTTGGTTTACGCCCAATCGATAACTCCAAAGGGGTTTCGAAAACTGCCTTAGTAGGCATCGAATTCAGAATATATGATGCCGTTTCTAATACATACCCCCAAAATGAATGTGGTAAATCTGAATAACACATCACGCATCTCACCATCTCCTTAAGTGACCTATTTTTCCTTTCTGCTACACCATTCTGCTGAGGCATACCTGGTGCAGATAATTGGAATACAATCCCATATTCTGATAAGTAGTCCCTAGACTCGCCAGAAAGGTATTCAGTTCCACGATCATATCGTAGAATTTTGATACTTTTACCTGTCTGCTTCTCCGTTTCTACCTTAAACACTTTAAATTTTTTAAAGGTTTAATACTTGTAGTGAAGCAAGTAAACGTATCCATACCTAGAGTAATCGCCAATAAAAGTGATGAAATACTAATACCCACCTCTTGCCTGGATATTCATGGGACCACATAAATTAGAGTGAACCAATCCCAACACTTCTTTGGCTCTAAGTCCCTTAGCCATAAATGGCCTCTTGGTCATCTTACCTTCTAAACAGGATTCGCAGAGTGAAAGTGCCTCCACTTCTAATGAACCTAAAGGTCCATTTTGAACCAGTCTTTGTATCCTTTTTAGATTAATATGACCCAAACGAAGATGCTAAAGTAGCGTTTGATTTAAAGAGAAAACTTTCCTTTTAAGTGGTAAAACATGTAAATTATTCATCTCATTGTTTTTATCAGTAGAAATAATAGGGTGTAAAATATAAAAATTATTTTTCAATGTACCACGATAGATAAATTATTTTTCAACTATAATACTGCACGAAAGCTTATTAAAAGAAATAGAATATTCATCATTCTCTAAACAGAAAATCAAAACTAAGTTATGCCTGATTTGGGATACATATAAAATGTTCTTAAAAAATAAACTCCTATTTCTACTGAAATAAAGAACTACTTCTCCTACTGCAACAATAGACACCTGGGAGTCGTTCCCCATCTGAAGATAGACCTCGTCTTCTCTGAGTTGCCTGGTTACCTAGAACCCCTGCAAAGAATTGCAGACATGATTAGTGGCTCCCGTATCTACACACCAGATTTTCGTAAATACAATCGCTAAACATGATTCAATTACTGGAGAAAAGGCAATACCTGTAGCTTACTTGTTCTTTCGATCAGGACAGTCTCTCTTCTAGTGTCCCGGCTTTTGACAAAAAAAGCACTTGCTCTTAGGCACCTTTACCTTCGCCTTGGAAAGTGATGGCTTAGCCTTGCCAACCTTCCTTGCATTTTTCTGTTGCTGTTCTTTTTTCTTCTTCTTACCACCTCTTGGCCTAGAAGTAAAAGCCTTTTCAGCAACAAATGCATGGGTTGGCTTGCGGATAACACCTGCCGCTGCCTGTAGTTCTTTCAACAATTCTGCCAGAGAAAAATCTAGTTTGTTCATAGTGTAGTTTAGTTGGAATTGTTGAAACGAATCTGGCAGTGATTGGAGAAGGATATCGATTTGGGATTTCGCATCGATTTTTGCTCTAAGGACCTCCAGCTCGTTAAGATGATCGATCATCTTCAAAACAGGGTCCCTTACAGGTGTACCCTCAGCCATGATCGTGTTCATGAGAGCCCTCTTGGTCACCTGCTTTGCTGTTCGACCCTGATCACCAAACATTCTGTAAGGTCCAACATGATCTCAGCTGCAGATACCATAGTCTGATGCTGGCTTTGCAAAACATTCGACATAGATGCCAGGATGTAACAGCTAGCCATCCGATCAGCCTTCTCCCACTTCTCATAAGCCTGGATCTCCTGTTCGGTGGATCCATTATGAGGAGTGGGAGGGTAGGAGTCATGCAACACAAACCTATAGTCGTCAGAAGTTAAAACAATATCGAGATTCCGTTTTCATGTAATAAAATTTGGTTCAGTAAGTTTATGTTCCTTGAGAATTTCCGCTAGTAGATTGAATGATCCATTATTAAATCCTGAGAAACAAAAGAGAAAAACTTTTTAATTTTTTTATCAAATTAGGGTCCCTCAATCTTTTAATTTAAAAAGAATTATTGGCAGCCTGAATCCTTCGTGATTAAGCAGGCCACGTAGTGTGGACGTCTACTATTCAACACCCGTCCGGACAGACATGCTAGTCTATTAATTTACTGCCGGAATCAAATATCATAATAAAAAATTACCAGCCCAGAGTCACATCAATTGATAGGCCACGTAGTGTGGACGTCTTAATAATCAACGAACAAAGAACTACAAGGTTTTTCATTCCTTAATATCGGACATTCCAAATAAATTAAATAGCCAATAAATTTTGGTCCCCACAAATAAAAATAGTGACTCTTTATGGAGGATATTTTTATTCACGAGTTAAGCGTATAATCATTACTCTTAATTTGAAAAAATACCGTGTCAAAGTCCCGGACCCGGTGTAAACGAACCCTATTTCGCACTATTCTCAAATTTACTTCTTTCAAAGATTCGAGCCGGAGATACCATGACTATAGCCATTCCGTATGAAGATCGAAAGTCGATGCCAGTGCGCGAGCTATATTCACATCTTCTACGAACGTGTAATGGAGACCTTAGAATTTATCTGTGACTAAACGTTTCTCCCACTTAATATTTTAAAAATCGAGAATTTTTTCTTTTTGTTCATTTTAAACGATTAAATATATTTTAATTTCTAATTAAAATAAATTCAATTTTAATTAATTAAAATATTTCTTGTTTAACTATAATAAAATAAACAAAATGCTTCATTATTTAATTTTGCGAAAGAAATTAATTATCCGAGTTTTAATTAAAAAATCTTAATTAATTTTAACACAAAATTTAAATAAATAATTATCTATTTATTTTTCCATTTTAAAAATTGTTAAGATTATTTATTTTATAAAATTGTTTTTCCTAATATACTTCCAATAATTAAAATCTTGCATAAAAGAAAAAAAAATAAAATAAAAACTATCAACGCAATTAAATAAAATAAATAAATAATTAATTAAATAACGACAAAATAAATAAAATTAGTCGTTACGATTCGGTTCGTTCGTTTAATCTTTTAATCCGACGGTCTCGAATTAAAGATTAAACGCTTAGGGTTTTGAAATCCTAAACGAGTCGTCAAAGACCTGAATATTTTTCTCAGCCTTCAGACCACCGTCACAGCCCCGGACCACCGCTGGAACGCCGAAAAAGCTAAAAAAAAACCTAGCCAAATAGCCCCTTGAATGGGCCAAAATTCTGCTGCCTTTGGCAGCCCTGCACCGCCATGTTTCAGCCGTTGTTTGACCGACTTGCCACCATTGTCGAACCTCCAAAAAATTGTGGTAGGTAGAGCACATCAAAGTCTTGATCTCCGAAAAAAATTGTGTCAAAATACGATGTCGAAGTGGCCCAAAAAAATCTTCAATGGACCGAAATACTGTAGCGTCGCAACTGTGCGCACCAAACTTTGAAGTAGTTTTTGACCCCTTTTCCGCCATTGTCGAACCGCAACCGAACCACCATCGAATAGCCAACGGACAACCTTTATTTCAGCGAAAAAATTGCGTCAAAAAAGATTGCCAAAAATCCCAAAAATGATCCCCGAAGTTGGCGCCCTGCTGCTGCTGCCGCCGCCTCCTTCATCCCTTTTCGTCTTGTTTTTTATCCCCGTTTTCCATGACACGATTACATCAAAGATAAAAAAAATAGAATAAAATACTATATTACATTGCCAAAATCTTATATCCCCCGTAGGAGGTATACAATCGGTATAATCTTGAAACAAAAACCGTCGAGATATACGATAACGATAACGATATAATTAAAACATTAATTCATTCAAACATATAACCGGATCGTAACGACTTATAACTGCAAAACCGAGGTTAGCACAAAAGTTTTTCATGAAAAACGCAGCCGTGGCTATAATACCATTGTTGGAGAGAGCCGCACAGCGAAAAAAAGAAAGATTGATTTTTGAATCGACGTCGTGACCGTAAAAAACGACGTAAGAAATTTTTATGAAAAACGAAAACTATACTGATATGAATAGTTTAATACTTTTATGAAACTTGTCGATAAGTTTCTAGAAATCTCGAATACGTAAAAAATGACTTTGCAATCTTCTCACGTATAACCCGGACGCTCTACAACGATCACGATGTGTGGGCACCGATTCCGATCAAAATGTTCTTCCTATCTTGGTTTCTTCTCACGCAATAATCTCTAAAAAAGCAAAAATAATTGCCAAAGAGGAGAGGAGGCCGGCGGCTATATTAGAGTATTAGGGTTCAATGTTGATTAATTAGCCTCATTTGATATATCAGAATATATCAAATATATATTAAGTATATATCATCTTTCCTTAAAGTATATAAAGAGATATATTTAACATAAATAATTAATCCCACCATCTCCTAGGGCCGGCCACCTAGGGAGTAATCCCTAGGTGTGCCAAATACCAATACCGTCCCTCATTAATTTAATTTAATTCCTGAATGTCCCAGGCGGCAAAATCGGTATTCTAATTAAATTAAATAATTATCGAAACCAATAAGAAAAATATCCATGCGTATAATGGGCTACGTGAGGGATCACGAGAAAGTATAGGACTTGGGCTAACCGTATGAGAAAATCGGATATCCCTAACTCTATCCCGGAGTTAGATCCTTTTCCGTACGAACCAGAATTTATTCCACTAAAGGTCATGACTGAGCTCCCAGTCCTAACTCAAATTATGTCTTGAGTATCTAATTATCAAATGCACTGAATTCTCCCCACGTTTAAGATATAGATTCTCAATAAATAAAATAGGTTACTGAGAACCTGATTTAATTATTCTCTTCTCATCGCAACCGCACCGCTTAACCTTTTGATATGCCAGATCCGAAGATTCATTGTACAAGTTTAGCATAATCAAACTTATAAGCAAAGCACACGAGGGGGAACTCCTCAACCTAAATCGAACGTGATTTCCGTCAGCTGATTATCAATCATCGGACAAATAATGCCAGTACCCAACTCATCGGTATTGTTGATTTCATGGAGAAAATCGCAACCATTGACGACTCAAAGTACTGTATATTATCTTAACACAATTAATCAATCACTTCGGGATTAAGAGTTTGTGTAATACATGATAATATGGGATGTGGATTAATTCATATAGTCAGTATAGAATCGATCATCCCATTGATCCCGCTCAATCACTCCAAGTGTACTAACACATCGAGCTCGAATATCAAATTTTCAAAATCTGAATTCGATCCGTTCGACCTAGCCAAGATCAACTACTATAACAATGTACTATAATTGTACCAATAGAATGTCCGGGTCCATTACGATTGTGAGCCTACGTATATAATCTGTCAGAACCTTTGACCTGATCTTCCGTGCAGCACGCACCGAGTCAAATACTTGATAGAATATACGGACTATGCATTCATACATCACAAATATAAATATGAAACCATAAATCTAAAACCATCTCAAATGTTTTTCATTAATATGTCAGAGATCTAGAATAAAATATATAAAAAGTACGACTTTTCAGTATACATTCCCAACAGAGATGGCCCGGGTGCGTATAAGCAATGCTGACAAAGACAAAGACGTGCTGATGATGGGAGCTGACGTAATTACGGATCACACTTTGCTTATCATGGATGCAACTAAAATGAAAAAGAGTCAGTATTTTGAGTCTTTTATTATGCATGATGTAACAAGTGAGTTGGAGTCTAAGTCTTTTGAGTCTACCTGTATCAGGTCAGTTAGCGCTGAGTCTGCCGAGAATGCATCTGTTAGCATCCCGAGCTCTTTCTATCTTGAGTTTTAAGATGTAGCCCCTTCTGAAATCGATGAAATAAAATTAGACTTTTCTTACTTTGTTGTGCCTCAAATATTTTGCCTTGATTTCGAAGATTTTAACGAATTCGAGGAAGCTATCCCTCAAGAATCAAATTTTTTAATCAAAAAGGAAGAAAAAATGCGAGCCAAACCTATAACTGAAGAAACAATTTTGATAAATCTTAATAATGAAATTAATCCACAAATGGTTTAGATTGGTTCCACCCTATCTTTAGAGGAATGTGAACAACTAATCTTTTTATTAAAAGAATTTAAAGATATTTTTGCATAGTCCTACAAAGACATGCCTAGCATAGACCCCGACATTGTACAGCACCAAATCCCCATGTATCTCGATGCCAAACCCATTAAGCAAAAGCTAAGGAGAATTAGGCCAGATTGGGCGCTCAAGATTAAGGAAGAAGTTACCAAACAGTTAGATGCTGAATTTCTCACAGTTATAGAGTATTCAAAGTGGGTTACTAATATTGTCCCCGTACCAAAGAAAGATGGAAAGATCCAGGTATGTGTCGACTTTAGAGACCTCAACAAGGCTAGTCCCAAGGATGACTTTTCTCGCCCCCATATAGATGTCTTGGTAGACAATACCGCCAAGAACGTACTCTTATCTTTAATGGATGTCTTCTTGGGGTATAATAACATTCAGATGGCTCCAGTGGACCAAGAGAAGACTATCTTCATAACACCTTGGGGTACCTATTGTTGTAGAGTCATGCCATTCGGATTGAAAAACGCGGGAGCAACCTATCAAAGGGATGCAACAGCATTGCTGCACGACATGATACACAAAGAGGTAGAAGTATATAGGGACGATATGATTGTGAAATTCAAAATTTGAGAGGGACATGTTGTTCCACTAAGAAAATTCTTCGAGCCGATTAGGAAGTACAAGATGCGTTTGAATCCTCAGAAGTGTGCCTTCGGAGTCATTGCAGGCAAGATTTTTGGATTCATGATCACACAGCGAGGCATAGAGGTAGACCCTTTGAAGATCAAGGCTATTCTCGAAATGCCTCCCCCGAAGATCGAGAAGGATGTAAGGAGCTTCCTGGGAAAGGTTCAGTTTATCTGCCGATTCATCGACAAACTAACCACTACTTGTGAACCCTTGTTCCGACTCTTAAAGAAAGAGACTAAGTTTCAGTGGGATCAGTAGTATCAGGACGCTTTCCAAGCCTTACAGAAGTATCTGCAAAACCCCCCAGTTTTGTCACCACCAGAACCCGGCAATCCTTTGATATAATACCTTTTAGTGAGTGATTCAGTAATAGGATGTATACTTGCACAGGAAGACGAAGCCAAGGTAGAAAGAGCTATCTACTACTTCGGTAAGAAGATGACTTTCGGTCTCCATATGAAAGGGCTATAGTCATGGTATCTCCGGCACGAATCTTCAAAAGAAGTAGATTTGAGACTAGTGCGAAGCAGAGCTCGTTCACACCGAGCCCGGAGTTTTGACACGGTGTTTCTCAAATTAAGAGTAATGGTTATACACTTAACCCGTGAATAAAAATATCCTCCCTAAGGAGTCACTATTTTTATTTGTGGGGACAAAAATTTATTGGCTATTTAATTTACTTGGAATGTCCTATATCAAGGAATGAAAAACCTAGTAATTTTTTGTTCGTTAATTGTTAGACGTCCACACTACGTGGCCTATCAATTGATGTGACTATAGGCCGGTTATTTTTTATTATGATATTTGGTTCCGACAGTAAATTAATAGACTGCCATGTCTGTCCGGATGGGTGTTAATTAGTAGACGTCCACACTACGTGGCCTGCTTAATCACGAAGGATTCAGGCTGCCAATAATTCTTTTTTAAATTAAAAGGTTGAGGAATCCTAATTTGATAAAAGAATTAAAAAGTTTTTCTCTTTTGTTTCTCAGGGTTTAATAATTGGATAATTCAATCCACTAGCGGCAATTCTCAAGGAACATAAACTTATTGGGCCAAACTTTATCACATGGAAACAGAACCTTGATATTATTTTGACTTCTGACGACTATAGGTTTGTGTTGCATGACCCCTGCCCTCCCACTCCTCATAATGGATCCACCGAACAGGAGATCCAAGATTATGAGAAGTGGGTGAAGGCTGATCGGATGGCTAGATGTTACATTCTGGCATCTATGTTGGATGTTCTGCAAAGCCAGCATCAGTATATGGCATCTGCAGCTGAGATCATGTTGAACCTTACAGAAATATTTGGTGATCAGGGTCGGACAGCAAGGCAGGTGTCCATGAGGGCTCTCATGAACACAACCATGGCTGAGGGTACACCCGTAAGGGATCACGTTTTGAAGATGATCATTCTTCTTAACGAGCTGGAGGTCCTTGGAGCAGAAATCGATGTGGAATTCCAAATCGCTATCGTGCTCTAATCACTGCCTGATTCGTTTCAACCATTCCGACTAAACTACACTATGAACAAACTGGATTTTTCACTAGCAAAATTGTTGAAAGAATTACAGGCAGCGAAAGGTGTTATCCGCAAGCCAACCCATGCATTTGTTACTGAAAAGGCTTATTCTTCTAGGCCAATAGGTGGCAAGAAGAAGAAGAAAGGACAACAACAGGAAAATACAAGGAAGGTTGACAAGGCTAAGCCATCACTTACCAAGGCGAAGGTAAAGGCGCCTAAGGGCAATTGTTATTTTTGTCAAAAGCCGGGACACTGGAAGATGGACTGTCCTGACCGGAAGAACAAGCAAGCTGCAGGTATTGCTTTATCTCCAGTAGTTGAATCATGTTTAGCGGTTGTATCTACGAAAATCTGGTGTGTAGATACGTGAGCCACTAATCATGTTTGTAATTCTTTGTAGGGGTTCCAAGTAACCAGGCAGTTTAGAGAGGGCGAGGTCTACCTTCAGATGGGGAATAACTCCCAAGTGTCCGCTGTTGCAGTGGGAGAATTAGTTTTTTATTTCAGTAAAAATAAATGGTTAATTTTAAAAAATATTTTATACGTACCCCAAATCAAGCGGAACTTAGTTTTGGTTTCCTGTTTGGGGAATGATGGATATTCTATTTTTTTAATAAGCTTTCATGCTTTATTATGGTTGGAAAATAATTTATCTGTCGTGGTACATTGAAAAATGCTCTTTATATTTTACACCATGTTATTTCTACTGATAAAAATAATGAGGTGAATAATTTACATGTTTTATCACTTAAAAGAAAAGTTTTCTCCTTGAACGAAACGCTACTTTGGTATCTTCGTTTGGGTCATGTTAATCTAAAAAGGATACAAAGATTGATTGAAAATGGACCATTAGGTTCATTGGAAGTGGAGGCACTTCTAGTCTACGAATCTTGTTTAGAAGGTAAGATGACCAAGATGCCGTTTACGGCCAAGGGACTCAGAGCCAAAGAAGTGTTGGGATTGGTTCACTCTGATTTATGTGGTTCTATGAACATCTAGGCAAGAGGTGGGTATGAGTATTTCGTCATTTTTATTGACGATTACTCTAGGTATGGATACGTTTACCTGCTTCACCGCAAGTCTGAAACGTTTGAGAAATTCAAAGTGTTTATGGCAGAAGCGGAGAAACAAACAGGTAAAAGTATCAAAATCCTACGATCTGATCGTGAAGGTGAATACCTCTCTGGAGAGTTCAGGGACTACTTATCAGAACATGGGATAACATCCCAGTTATCTGCACCAGGTATGCCTCAGCAGAATGGTGTAGAAAAAATGAGGAATAGGTCCCTTAAGGAGATGGTGAGGTGCATGATGTGTTATTCAGATTTACTACATTCATTTTCAGGGTATGCATTAGAAACGACGGCATATATTCTGAATTCGGTGCCTACTAAGACAGTTCCCGAAACCCCTTTGGAGTTATGGATGGGCGTAAGCCATGTCTTAAACACTTCTAGATATGGGGTTGCCCAGCACACGTGTTGGTGGGAGATGCAAGTATGG
>JAOTRH010216563.1:0-10679 GCA_034768845.1 Heliamphora exappendiculata
TATAAAAGCGATGTCTATGAGAAGAGGGCGAGGCCGTGGCCGTGGTGTTAGGCAAGGAGATGTTCCTATCCCTGATGATGGGGATGCAAATGCTCCCCTAGGACCGATGGACGCGACGAAGTTGTTGTGTGTGCTGGTGGGCTCTATCCAGTAGTTGGCTAGAGGTGAGACCGTTAGGGAGAGAGTGGGAGTACCTGAGGCGATGGCTATAGTAGCGATGCAGGAGTTCAGGCGCATGGATCTGCCTACCTTTGCTGGAGGCCCTTATCCTATTGTGGCGACAGAGTGCTTGGAGTTGGTGACTCGGATCCTGGACACATTGCAGATTGAGGAGGACGAGTTGCAGGTTTCCTTTGCAACCTTCCAGCTGAAGGGTACTGCTCACGCGTGGTGAAAATATGCTAGGACCATTGCAGGAGTCACATGGACAGCCTTTACAGGAGTGTTTCTGGAGAAATACTTTCCAACTTCGAAGAGGGACTTATACAGGGAGGAGTTCTACACTCTTACCCAGGGGGCCATGGATGTTATGCAGTATGAGGTCAGGTTTACATGCTTGTCCCGGTTTGGACTGGAGTTGGTGAGCACAGACGAGCTGCGATCAATGAGGTTTGAGCGGGGCTTGAGGCCAGCCATCAGGGAGCGGGTGGTCGCAATGGGACTTCGTGTATTCACATAGCTGGTGGAGGCAACAGCGAGGGTTGAGAGCACTATGACTGAGATCCGAGCTTCCAGAGAGGCCAGGATACCTCAGAGTGGGACATAGGCGCAGACAGGTGGGCGTTCCAGCAAGAGGCAGAGGTCCTCTAGTCCTAGCTTTCATTCATCTGGACCACAGTAGTTCTCTACACCAGCACCATCAGTGGCTTCATCGAGGAGACCAGAGTAAAGGGAGGTCAGATGTTATCGATGTGGACAGTCGGGGCATCGTGTGCCAAATTTCTCGCAGCCGAGATAGTATCGAGACCCACAGTTGAGGTAGGTTCAGAGTTCCATACCGAATCAGTCGTAGGGGACAGAGCTGTCGATTTGTTATAGATGTGGTCATACGGGACATATTTCCAGGACTTGTCCCAAGAGGGAGGGTGCGCCGAGTATAGTGGGCACACCAGAGGGTTCGTATGTGTAGGAGCGACAGTAGTATCCTGCGATTTAGACCTCCCGGATGGCTGGTGGGAGTACATCAATTCAGTTGGTACGGCAGCCGATAGCACCGAGTTATGGTGGACAGGGCATAGCGACATTACCCCAAGTGTATGGCTTTATAGCTCCTAGTACTTCTAGGGCGCCAGTTGTGCCAGATGTTGCAGATATGCCTTCAGTGAGTAGAGGTACTTTCTGAGTATGCAGGCCTTGGGCTAGTTTCTTTGTTGCGTCCGTTTGGGAGTTGGTGATGGATTTCGTGGGTGGTGTGCTGTATTGAGGCAGTGGTTGGTGCAGATGTGAGGTTGGGGTGAGTTGTAGATCCTGAGTCTTTGAGATAGTTAGCCGTTGTTTAGGATGTTTGACCTTGTTTGACTATATCCTAGGAACGGTTTGGCTAACCATCTCGTGTGCCCGTGTCGATTGTGATTGACGTGATTGTTTCTTTTGACCTTGAGTTGAATTTCAGGAACGAAATTCCTTTAAGTGGGGTAAAGTTATGAGACCCTGACCCATTTTTTTTTCAGCATTTTTCGACGTGCGTTTGGCATTTTTGCTTTTGAATGTTTAAATGCTTTTTGATGCATGATCGGGGTTAGATATGCATGCGGGACAGGTTCCTAGGACCGTGGGAAATTGCGGTGCAAATTTCAAAAATTTTAAAAAAAAAGATATTTTGGTGGCCTATAAATATCTGGGTTAGATATTTTTAAAAGATATTTTCAAAATTTCTCCAGTAAGTTTTCTTTTTCTCTCTACTTTCTCTCTAACTTCTCAGGGGCTCGGGGCTCGATTTTCGACGATTAGACTGCTAATCCTTGTTATTGGCACAGTGGACCACGCATTCATCCGGACAGATTTTTATTTCGGCGAGTCTCAATTTTGCACGTGGTTCGAGGCGTCGAGTTTTTAACTCATCGAGGTAGGATCCTAGACTCTCATATCTTATAAGGGTGCTACATGTAATCGTGTGTGTTTTTAGTGGTTAGATTGTTGTAGATCTAATTTTGTATCAAGTTGGATTTTTGGGCTAAAAATCCATTTTTCGGCAATTTTGGTGGATGAAATCGGGTGTCAGGTGTTTTTTTCGTAGTTTAGGTATTAGGCTTAGGCGCGTGCATGTCCAAGGGCGTTGGATGGGAGTTTGGAGACTTCGATTAAGGGTTTGGAGGTTGAAACCCGTAGCTCGGAACCAATTTCTGCTTGAGTTCAGTCGACTGGACCGCGAGGTCAGTCGACTAGAGCTTGGGTTCTTAGGTTCAGTCGATTGGATCGTGAGGGTCAATCGAATGGACAGTGTGTTTGGGTGTTTTTGGCCTTTTCAGTGTGTTGTTCAGTCGACTAGGGGTTGGGGTTGGGGTCCAGTCGACTGGACCTGGGCAGTTTTGTGTTGGTGGTTTCGTGGTTGGTTCTTGGTTTTCGATTCGGTTTCAATGGTATTCAATTAATTAATTATGGAATTAATTAATTAAAATACTGTTGGATTCTTTTCGAGGTTCGGTTGGTCGGGTTGTGGCTTTAGGAGTCATGTCGTGGCTTCAAGTGTTCGTTTAGGTGTTGTCCTCAGGGATGACGGACATGGTTAGATGCGGGTTGTCAGGGCATGGTTGCGTGCGTCGTGGTTGGGTTTGGAGCGTGTTTGGGCTCATGACACCTTTGGAGGAAATGTGGTGTTTTGTGACCCCATGGTTTGAGAGGTATAGCGTTGACCTTTGGGTTAGGCTTGGTTTTGCGGGTTGATGGTTGTCCCGGTGTGTGGACGGGTCCTGGTATGTGGACGGGTTGTTTGGATGATGTTTTGACGGGTGGCGTCGTGATGTATTGTTATACGTGGTTATGTGCATTTATAATTGTTTATTTATGTACGAATTATGTAAGTGGATTACATAGTTTTGGTATCATTACATGTACCGTGGTTGCATGCTTTAAAACTCAGAAATTTTATAGACATGGTTATGTGAAATATGAGGAACGAATGCATGTGATACACGTTGCACGAGTTGCAGGTGCGGTGTGAGTCGCGTGTGTGGCATGTGACGTGGTTTGTGTAACGTAGTGGTATTACATGACTTTATGCATTTAAACCCTGGTTTAGTATGCATGTGTTGGTTTGGTGTTATCCCGTAATGTTCAGTTTAATCTTGTAATATGCGGTCTTATCAAGTGGTATGCAGTCTTATCCTGTAGTTTATGGTTTTATCCCGTGGTATAATTCCGTGGTTGGCGATTTCATCATGTGGCTTTCGGTAAAGTTTACGGTCTTACCTCGTGGTTTGTTTGCAGTTTTATCTCGTGGTCTATGGTTTTACCCCATAGTATTCAGTTTTATCTCGGGAATGTGTATTTGAGTTCGGATCTTTATCTCAGTGTTAGGACTGTAGTTGCGGCGTGTGAGGGCCAGTTGTATGTATCATGGATTGCATGTACTATACTATGGGACGGATAAAATCAATTTTCAAATTGTTTTTAAGATTCGTGTGAATCGCGATCTAAAAATTGTTTTCAAACTGTTTTCAAGGCTCCTATGAGTGAGTCGAAAGATGGTTTGTATCCTCCCTTTTCCGTTGCATGTGAAAACTTATTTTAAAGGCATGAAGGAGAGTCTAAAACTGCACCTCGTTTTCTTAGCATGTTTAGCTTATACTGCATGTGGTGTTTAGTATCTGCTGAGCTTTGCCTCACGGTGTGGCATTTGATTTTCTTCGTGTATCGATCATGCATGTTGATCTGAAAGTGCCAAAGAGGTAGAAGAGCTGTAGTCTTCCTTTTTGTTCTTTCTGTTTCATGTATCTATACATGTTTTTCCAGTGTTAAAATTGTGTAATATAAGCCTTTACGGCGGTTATATACAACGCATGTATGTTTATATTAAGAGTGTATCATCGGGTTGATTGTTTATGGGTGTTTTACATTACTCAGAGTTTGAGGCGTGACAGATACGGGATCATTGAATATGAGGTTTAGAGGGCTATTTATAGCTAAGAATTCGAGAACTAGCAATTGGGGTTTTTTGAATATTTAATCTCAAAGTCAAACTAGCCATTATAACCCAGATTTTAAACTTATGGCTTGTTCAGTCGACTGACCTAGAAGATCCTGTCAACTGAGCCTCATTAAACCATGAAATTGAACTTCTAGAAGCATTTCAGTCAACTGAACCAGTTTTTTGGGTTTTCAGTCGATCAAGGATGGAATCCAGTCGACTGACTTGGACTGCAGTATTTTCCTGACTTTAAACGATTATATCTCATTCATTTGGACTCTGAATGAGATCATTCTTGTATTCAAATTGAAGCCACGGAAGTCTACTTTTCAATGGTTCAAGTCTCATAATGACATTCATTTTGCGTAAAAAGTTATGGCCAACAAACCGAAGGTATGTCAATTTTTTTCAAACACTTTTTGCATATTTTTTGCCAAAATTCTTTTGAAACTTGTTTCATCTTTTTAGAGTCCTTTAACTCAATATAAATTTTGAAAAAATATTTTGTATGAGTTATTAATAATCCTATGGCCAATCTAAGGTCTCATATGAGCTTTCACAAATATGATCATTAGTTGTGAACTTACATAATTTTCTAGATTCAATACACTTGAAATTCTTCGAGCCCTTCGAGTTCTTTTCTTTTCTTCTTGATTTTCTCGTACTCCATGGATCTTAGCCACTTGAATATGATTTTTATGCTTCATGCTTCCATTTTGCATTCTCAATTGTGCTTAACGCTGAACTCTTATAAACTCACTTAATTGCACAATTATAACTTTTTATTTGTTATCATCAAAACAGATGTTGAAACCTTATTTAGGGCAACACTTTATTGTTAAATTGAAAGAAGATATTTTACACAATAAAGTTATGAAAAATAGCTGCATTTGGTCCGATGCCTCTTAGAACTTCGTTTTTGTTTGGAATAACTTTTCATGTAAAGTTTTTTCATGACTTTTTTTTGTTTTGTTTTTATTTTTTATTTTTTATTTTTTATTATTTTGGTCTAGATTTTTTATATTTTTAATTTATCGTTATAAAATAAATCTAAAAGTATATGCCATTTTGTCTAAAATTGCAAAAATAAATTTAAAAAATATCATTATTTGAATTCACATAAAAAATTTCACTAAAAATGAAAAAATATTAAAAACATTATTTAATTCTTTTTTGTTTTATATGAGTTTTTTTAAAAAAAATAGTCATTTGTTTTTATTTTTTTAATTTTTCATAAGAGCTAAGTTTAGAAAGCATTATTATTTGAACTAAAGTAAAAAAAATTCAGTAAAGACGAAAAAAGCCTTAAAAATAATCATTTGTTTTTTCAAGGCTTATATGAGTTTTTTTTAAATGGTCATTTATTTTTACTTTTCTGGTTTCTCGTAACAAAATGTTTTTTAAAAGTATCTTTGTTAGGACTAATGCAAAAAATATTCACTAAACACGAAAAAGCCTTAAAAAGCATTTTAAGGCTTTTTTTTGTCTTATATGAGTTTTTTTTATAAAAAAAAATTATTTATTTTTAGTTTTCTAGTTTCTCGTGACGAGATAAGTTTAAAAAATATATTATTATTTGAGTTAATATAAAATAATTTCATAAAAAACAAAAAAAGCATTTAAATAGTCTTAAAGTGGCTTTTTAAAGTTTTTTTTGGTCTTATATGAATTTTTAAAAAAAATATCTAGTCACTTTTTTACATTTTTGATTTTTCATAATGAAAAAATTTTAAAATGTATAACTAGTTGAACTAATGTAAAAAAAATTTATTAAAGAAAAAAAAAAGGCATATAAAAAAGTTTTAAAAAAGCTATTTTAAACAGTAGCCCCATTCGCCGTTGGCTTATATATATTCATTTTAGAAATTGACAAAAAAAAATCAACAAATTTGAGAATAATTAAATTCTAGACACAACTCTTAAAAAATAAAAAACAACTTATCAATTTATTAAAATGAAAACATTTTCATCTTATGATATAAGATATTTTCCTTAAAAAAATTATTTTACTTACTTTTTGTTAAACGAATAATGAAGAATAAGTAAAATATTTTATCAAAAAATATTTTACGTTGAAACGAACGAAACTTTAATAAAAAAGAAATTAGGCTAATAAGTCTAATAAGAAGCACTTTAAATCTGTTCATTCATATTATCTTTTATTCATAGTAAAATTACTATAACGCTGTTAATGTAATTTTAATTTTTAAGCGTTATAAATCATATTTTTGTATATGATTGTATTTTTCTCTTATTATTATTATTATTTTTTTCATGCCATAACAAGTTGTTTGTAGTAAGGACAAAGAAAAGGAATCTCAAAAGGTAGTATACAAAGTTTATTTAACAATTCAGTTCAAATCTTGCATGTGTACACATTTTCAAATTATGTCTACTCAATTGATGACCCTCTTAAAAGTATTCATATATTAGGCAAATAATTTGAGTGGAAGAGGAATTGAGTTTGTAACCCTAAGGTTGTGCTGGTGTTATGCATAGGGACGATTGTAAAATTTTAATTTAAGAGAGGAATAAATTATTTTTATAAATTTTTACGAAAGTATATATCAAATTTAAAAAGAAAATCCTAGAAGAGCAAATTTATATAATTTTAAAATATTTTAAACTAATACTATTTAAATAATGGATTTTTTTTTATTTTGAGAAGGCAGCCACTCTTATTCACCCCGTTATCCTAGTTGGCAGGTGGCTTTGTTATTCCTCTTACTATCAACTTGAATTCAATTATTTGGGGTTAATTAAGCTGAAAATTTTGCTTGTGAATTTTCTAGTCCAGCGTGAATGGCATGCCTTTGATCAAACTGTGAAGGTGTCGGCTCTCGGTTATATAAAACCTAAAGTAAACTTCTATAATAAGGCCACTTTATATACTTATACGTAGTAAAATTTAAAAAATAAAATTACTCAAAAATTAATTACAAAAAAATTATTAAATTATAACGTAGAACCATTGTCTAAAATTATTAACAAAAAAATTATTAACCCAACACTCTTAACGTAGAACCATTGTCTAAAATTATAAATATAATATTCATGTATTGATTGGGTACACCTTATTAACATGCTCTGAATAATTTCGCTGTTATACCAATTGAGAACAAACAAAAAAATAAAAAGGGATCTTTTTTACGGCTACAAATGAGAGAAAAAAGATAGGTATAACTCTTTAATGAAAACCTTTACCTTTTTTTTTCTTTTGGGTATTTATTTTTCTGATATAGGAAAACATGAACCAACCTCGTACAAAAGGCTTATCTGCAGCTAACAAACTTTCTTTTGCGTAATTGAAAACCTTTTATCCGTTGGAGATTGGCGAAGAGATCTCTTTTTATTTACTTTTTTCCTCTTTATTTTTCAAAAAATAATATTTCACACCTAATAAAGTTCAATTAACTTTTTTCATTATATAAAATGACAATCATATAATTCAATAAAAAGTCGACTATCTTTTCAAAAAAAAAAAAACTAAAAAACGTTGCAAACACGCTTAAAAGTAAAAAAGTGATGGCCTATTTAATATTTTAACTGGAAAGTAAAAAGCCATATCTATTAATTTTAAAAGTTAAAAAAATCACATTATTCCAAACATTCAATTTTTTCTAATTTTTTTTCATAGGGTTGTCAGTGAGATAAAATGGGTTTGTTTGGGTCCACTTTGAAATTTTTAAGGCCCCTTCATCAGAAAGTCAGACTTTTCCAAATAAATAAAACAAATGAAACTTCTATTTTATCTTATTAAAATTTTTTATACGGGCAAGTCAGTCTGATAAATGAAACCTAAAGAAAAAGACAAGACCATTATGGAAACAATATTATATTTATGGGGCAAGTGAAGCATCAGTTTTCAAATGAATCTGACGGACATGCTTCATGACTTTATCATCACTTGAGTTATATTAATGATATTCTATAATTGTGGATTACAAAAAAAACAAAAATCTCATTTCGTTGTGTCACACTCCAAACTTTTAAAAAATATTCTAAATGTTAAAACTTTTGAAAATTTTTAGCAGGATCTCCATTGTTTTTTTCTCCAAATAATCTAACGATTTTAATAACTACTAGAAAATTAGCCTTTTGCGACCAGGTATTCCCGTCGCAAAAGATATTAGCGAAGGAATTTAATGGGTCGCAAATAATGGGGTTGCAAAAAGTTTGACGACGGGAAAATACCGACGCAATAGTTTGCGACGGTAAATATATTTATTTGCGACGGTTGCATGCTGGTCTCAAAAGACACCACTGAACGTGTTATTGCGACTGCACAATTGCAGTCGCAAATAATTGACCTATAGCGACTGTTTAAACCGTCGCTAAAAAAATAATTACCAACACAAACATAGTGTTGAAAAAACTTTTAGCTACAGTCGTGGTCGTCGCAATATCTTTTATACGACTATAAATTTCCCGTCGCAAAAACTATTTAGCGACTATATTATTGCCATCACAAATAAATTTCTAATAATTTTTTAGGGTGGCACATGTTTTGCTACCAAGAAATACCGTCGCAAAAACATTGTAATTCTTTTGCAATGGATATTAGCGACAGCACAAAATATTGTCGTAAAATCTTATTTTCTTTTAAAAAATAATATGTTTATAATATTAGCAAACGTTCTATCATTAATGCATGATACTTTTTGCAACAACTAATATAGTAGCCGCAAAATATCTATTTTAAAATTTTGTCAAATAACTATTATTAAAAACCTGTAATATAAATTTAAATATTAAAAAATACACTAAATTTAAATACATCAAGAAATTAAAAAAAAAGATATTTCATTCACCACATTGCCAAACATAAAAATATTCATCAATTCAATGCAAATAAAAAATATTAATCCATTCAATACAATATTAACCAAATTACTTTGTCAATACACTTCGATTTCTCAAGCGCTTTAAACAAAATTTTCAATTTATTCAGTGCAACAAGAGATCCCTTGTTTTATAAGAACTGACTTCCTTCCTGTTTAAGCTTAGACAAAAGTTCCAACGAAAGACCATTTTTCTTCACAAAAGTACCAATTTTACCAGCTGTCTCAACAGTTAAACTCTTTTCTTTCACCTGGCAGATAGTAACAATATTTTTTTACTCACAAAAATTAGCATACTAATTATTAAAACTCGAACAAAAATATCACAAAATGAAGCAGCAAAAACTCGAATTGGATACTTAACATCAACACTAGCGAAAACGCCAATAAGGATATGAAGAGAATATTTTAAATTTTTGAAAGAACAGCAAGGTGGAATGCAACCAATATACAAAACAAAAACTTACATAAAAAGCCAACAAAGTTCACCTACAGTATCCTTACCCCGTTGTAATCTGTAAGTCCAAAAATTGAGCTAAATTCAAATGCCCCCTCTCTAATAGCTAATTATAGAAAATAGCCTAAAAGATACTCTTCAGTTTGTACAATAGCTTCAGATCCCCCACCCCACCCATTTGTCTGTGTAAATGTGCGTGCATATGTGCTTTTTCTCCTATCAAATGGTTTATTCTTGAATATCCATCCTCACTACCATCCATCCTCAGCGATAATATATAGATGTACACATAAGAAAAAATTCACTAGGAGCACTGTCAGTAACATGGATAATTCAACAAACAAGATATAAAGAAAGTAGAGTAAAATGTAAGTTTGTTGAGGTGTATAGCTATTTATCACAAATTATTAAGGAGCAAGTGGAAAGCTAAGAAGAAATAAAAGAAAAAACAAGTAACAAATACAACTAATTGAACATGATATTTGTATCCAAAGGTAGATCGCTGGCCCCAACCAGAGGTACATAATGGAAGGCTTGGCGTAAAAAGGATCATCAAGATTTTAACACAATTTAAAGCATCAAGTGTTATTTTTAATATAAATAAATAAAATTGACCTAGAAAAGCAGAAATGTGAGAGCAACAAGATAAACAACTGCCACTCTATAAACTAATCGCCAGATTGCAGGATGTGGCCTAATAAGTATCCTGTTACCGACTGCATTTACAAATCATCAAATTGCATAGATAACTGTATCATTTGATTATGTTACTAGAAACTTCAAGGAATCAAACTAAAATAATAAGGGGTTAAGTGTTAGAGTCGCGCAGCGAAAAAAGTTCGATGAACGACGTCGTGACTGTAAAAAACGACATTGTGCGATTTTTATGAAAAACGATAAAATAATATGATATTTTATTATTAAATATGCCTTCAAGAAACTTGAACAAGTTTCTTTGATGCCGAAGAACGATTCGAGACGACCCAACAATCTTCTCACGTATATCCCGACGCACGCGACGATCTTGGCGAGTGGATACCGATCTGGATCTTTGTGTATTCTTGCCTTGGTTTCTTCTCACACTTATCTCTAAAAGGCAACATATGGATTGCCCAAAAGGGAGAGAGAGAGAGTAGCGGCTAGGTTAGGAGAATTAGGATTTTTTTTTGTTTTGAAATCTCCTTTTATAATATAAAAGAATATATTATATTAAATATATATATCCACACTTTCCTAAAAGGATAAGAAGGAATAT
>JAOTRH010216595.1:0-10678 GCA_034768845.1 Heliamphora exappendiculata
TTCTTTGTGTATGGGGTTTTCTTTTGTAATTTTGTTCTTGGAAACTAATGCATCATACACCAGACTTTGGATTTTATAGCCATTTAGCTTTTGTTTGACATTGTGCCTCTCCAGGTACTACTATTGATCAGCCTTGCATGAAGGTTGCAAGTAAAGCACTGTTGTTCTCCGAAACTGAAGCATCAATTGACATATTGGCCCATGCGCTTCTTTGTTTATGGCATATTATTAACACAATCAGAGATACTGTCTCAAGCTACATTTCATATGCGATCCTCTATGGGGTCCCTGTCCTTGCTGCCTCTGCTATTGGTCAAGAGCTTTTCCTGCTCCACTATCACTCTGCTAAGCATGTCATAGTGTTCGTCTTCTCACAGCGTCTCTGTCTGCAACTAGTTTCCCTACCAGTTTGTCTGTGACGCTCGTTCTTGTGATTTCTGTTGCATTCCAAGAACGTATTGGTTTATGAACATGGAATTTATGTTATGGGTTCCTGAGTTTGTTCCACAGTGATGTATTGTGCAGTTGAATGATGCATGGATCAGTCGTGTGTTCAGTGCCAGAGCATGGCCAGCATGCAATTCGGATGGATCCTTGCTTAAAATTTGCTAAAAGAATTTATGCTAACGAGCCAGTCAACTGAGTATGAGTAACTTCACAGTAGAGGTGCAATGTACCTGTTGCCATTATTGGCTTCAAGCAAGTTGATGTCCATAAAGTAACTTGTGGAACACTTCCATTAAAATAGGTACTCAATCCACAAGACTTGTTGCACCCTACCCTCTTCTTTGTTTTTTTTTGGAAGAGATTGATTTCCGTTATTCAAATTTGTGTTAGAGCACTGGAAAGGGATAGGACTTGCCACCATTCTTGGTTGCAATCTCTATGTAAAGCACTGTCATCAATTATATCTTAAGCATCTCGAGTCTATAACTGGATAGGAGGTTAACCACTACTAGCTTTTGTACATCACGCCCGTATGGTCCATAAGGAGCAAAGCCGAGCACAGCATGGTCATAGGCCATGAGCTTGAGGGCTAGAGATCTTGGACGGGTCGAAAAGATCTTATTGTTGGTGGTGAAACACTCTCTCACAGCTTCCCAGGTGCTAATCACTAGAGCTCGTTGAATGCCTAGCCAAATAGAGAAGATTGGTCCATAATGATCTGCTATGGCACTGAATGTTCGATGCAAAAGCTTGTCTGCCCCTAGAAGATTAAGGTGACCGATAATAGGCCATGCCCCGGTTGGCTCTGGTGGTGTCGTGTCTTTCTTCCTGTGAAACATGGCTTTGGCCGGGACCATCCTGAGATAAACAGTGAAAGCAAGTACTCCAAAAATTGTGAGAGCTTGAAGCTGAAGGCTATACTCCATGCTTCAAACTCAAACAGAGGGATTGCTCTGAACTGTATCCTCTTGCTCTATAGTATTTTGTATGATTCATAGATTCTATCCCCTCTCACAGCCAGCACATTAAATAAATAACAGTTGTGCTAGGTGTACAGAAAACAAATCACACAACAGGGGTGTTTGGCAAAACTTTTTGTTATGATTTTTAGTTTTCTGTTATTAATTTTAGTTATAAGTTACAATTTATTTCAAATATTTACAATTTTTACTATAAAATATAATAATTTTTTCTTCTATTTCAGTTACAAGTTATAATATTTACCAAACACTCACAATTTATGCAATAAGTTATAATTTATAATCTATTAGTTTTAGCAATTTCAAATACTACCAACTAATCACTGATCTAACTACACAGACAAAGGCAGAGTTTTGTCTGACTTTTACCGGATGTGATTGGGTCAGTGATCAATTGTTTGTGCAAATAGTATTTTCAAATAAATAAATAACTTTTAGCTAGGAAATATCTAACAAAAAAGGGGAAAAAATGCTAAGAAGGTGTGATAGTTACAACTCTACGACTGGTAGGTCATGTTCTTGAAGCCCCATGATTGTGATGGGAGTGGAAATTGCTAGGATTTGAACTATCGGCACAGAGGATTGAATGGTATAGTCGAGACTCGTGGGACTTATTTTCTTTTGTTTATTATTTGTTTTATTATTTTTAATTTAAAGATCAGTTATGTTAAAAATCAAATTAATTGTTTATTGTTAAGTGATTGAACAATCCATTTGTTTTTATAAAAAATGAACAGTAATTGGACAATACTGATTTTATTTTTAATTTTAATACAAATGTGATTTGTTTATGCACTTGGCAATATTTAATTAATTTAATTTTTTTAATGATGATTTCTATGCTTAAAATAATACAATAAACAGTTCAAATTTTTTTGACCAAATTATTTTGATTTTTCAATTCGTCTCATCTCGTCGAGAAAATAATTTTTTTATCAAAACTAAAAACTTAAAAATAAAAATAAATTAATAAATTAAATTTTATGTTACTAATTTTTGTATTTATTAATTTTTTATTTTTTAATTAGAAATTTTTATTTTTTTATTTGTTCAATCAGGAGAATCTTTAAAAAATAAGATTTTGTAATTAAAAAAAACTAAAATATTAAAAAAAACAGTTTCAACAGTGATTTTCTTTTGAAAAGTTAACGGAAGTTAATTTTTGGACCTAAGTATTACAAAAATAAAAATGTAAAGAAGTGCAGTGATATTTTAGAGAATAGAGAGGGTGCCAGTGTTATTACCCTTAAATACAAGAGGTATATGTGTAATTTACCCTTGTTAAAATTAATTGTTTATAAATTATAATTTGTAATAATAGTTATAAGTATTTGGTAAATATGTTATATTGTAGTTAAAATAAAAAAAATAGTTATAATTTGTAACATAAGTTGAGTGTTTTAAAAAAATTATAAATTATAGCTATAATTAGTAGTAAAAAACTAAAAGTTGACTTGAGAAACGATGCTAAACACCCTCATAGTTCAACATCTCTAAAATGTCTATTAATTTTTTTAAAAAAAATTTCAAGAAAAAATTTGTACATATCCTAAATATATTTTTTCTTAGAAATAATTATAATACCCTCAAGTCATGTTTGGAGTGTGGGATTATAATATTGGACTAGACTATTAGTCCAAAAGATTTTTTAATCCTATATTTGTTTACTAAAATCGTGGTAGGACTAATTATCCTCGTTGACTTCCAATCCCATGGATTGAAAGATAATTAGTCCCATGAAGAGATGTGGGATACATAATCCCAAGATAATAAGCCCCATGGACTAAATGTAAAATTACTTATTTATTCTCGTATATAAATCTCAAATTGACAGTTCTAATTATTTTCGTTTGCTCTCAGCCATCTACCGTGCTCAGTAGCCCTAACCTCAAATATTTACTGAGGGTCTGAGGTCCAGGGTCCTAGTGTCCCGATGGTCTGGGGGCTCCGGCGACCCAATGGTCTAGGGGTCTAGGATCTTGGGTTCCGGGGCTTGGGATTATGGAGTCTTAAGGGTCCAGGGTCTTTAGGCCATATTTGATTGATCGGATTAATAATAAAGGAATATATATTATCACTTGACAAGTAACCCCATGGGACTAGTAATGAATGGATTAGTAATACTATATTTCCTTAAGTATTGCATATCTCACATTTTGTAGCTTGCTGGACTTAACTTTTAGAAGAAACGTTTTTGGACGAGTCTGGTCACACAAGTCTTATGTTGGAATTTGGAATGGTAGGCCATTGTTTAGTTTTCAGGCTATGCTTTGATAGCTCTGGAAGAATGTTGACCAGTAGCCATGCATGTATCCTTCTAATTCTGGTACCATTTGACATTTGATTGAAGAGAAGCTATTAGATGCAATGTCATTTAATGTATATAAAGGAAAATTAATTTTGGATCTTAATTGTCTGTTTCCCACATAACCAACCAACGTCGTGAACAGAACTGGGAAATATTGCTACCGAAGGCCTATGTTGAGTTAAGTACGTAGTTTGTCGTTGAATGATTATAAACGGTGTCAATGTACAAATTAATTGAAGCAACTAAACTCATGTAGTATTAACTTGGTCTCCAAGCCCCAGGCCATCTTGGTTACATAACTATAGATTTACGAAAAGTATAACACAAGTCTCTAGTAAGACACGATAACCATCTTATTATGCATGCAACACTTCTACTTGTCCAACTTTGGTCTTGTGTAAATTTTCATCTCTTGTAAACTTTTGAAGTTAAAATTGTGCAATATAACCTAATGAATAACACAACCCCTATAGTTGTTATGTGGATATGATCTGACATGGAAAGTTAGACTTGTATTAAGAAAATAGAAACATATAATAAGTTAGGAATTTAAACCATTTATCGAAATATGTTGGATTTAAACCATAATAGAAGGATATTAGGATAGCATGGATTGGAATGCAAGATATCATAATGCTATGTACACTATCTCTGCATGCTGGTCATGTATGGATTTTGTCGACTTGGACTCCTTAGCAAGTCAAGTTTCCATTTATATGGCCAAAAAATACCTTGTGTTGTTCGGAGGTTTTTTTTTCTCATATCAATGGAGCATACTTGGTTTACAAAGTTTGTGTGCAAGAGAAATTATATAGCATGTGAATATTTATGGAATTTACTAAACACATTTGTCGAATAGTTCATTGAGATCGAGAATATTTCATTTGTTTTTGTAAATATTAATAGATCATACTTTGTGAACATGGGAATATCTATGGAATTTTATAACATGTGTCAAATAGATCAATAGAGAATACATTATTTGCATTAGAACATAATAATAGATTATGCTTTGCAAAACAAAGAGAAACTGTTTTATGATTACATACACAATCATGAAGTGAATGTAAGTAGGAGTTGTAAACATAACACGCAAGGAAGAAATGATTAATCTCAAGCATGAGGTGTATTACTTTGATTCATTACACCCCACGCTTCTAATTTTCCTTCTCATGCTTATGGTCTCAAGTGACATGGAAGCCTAACCCAACTCGTTCGACTTACCTTTTTTCTTTAAAATTTTCTTTGTAGCACGTTGAATTTTAAAGTGTAAGGTGGTCGTAGCGTTGACATATGTCTTTCCTACTAATGATTGATGACACAAGAGTTGGTATTCCACCAAATACGAGGTGCCATGTATATCTCTTTCACCAAATAACTCATTTCTATTGAACTAATCTGGGTGATTAGGCTAATTAATCATGCTTAACACACACAAGGGAAATAAAACTCACATTAGTATGCAATGAAAGTGGGGTAATTTGAGGTGTTGCATTGATGCCACTTATGGAGCCCGGTTGAGATAGTAGCTTTCACAAATGTACTTGTAAATGGACTTGTAAGTCAATGTTAGGAACTTAGGATGTTATGCCATTCATTAATTTTTTGGTTATGCTACGACATCTTAAAGAGAATGTGGACCAGCAGCCATGAGTGCTTCTTTATAATTTTGTCACTATTTTGCATTTGAATGTAGAGGAGTTACTAGCTGCAATGTTATACGATTTATATTATAGAAAAGATAATTTTGGGACTTAGTGCTATTGATGAAGCTCTGTTGAGAAAGTATCTTTGATAAAATATAACCTGTTGAGTTGTGGCTCGAATGATTTGAGGGAGTATCTTTGACAAAATGTACCTGTTTAGTTGGTACTGGATGTGTTATTTAGTATAGATGCTTATTGACATTTGCTGCAAATTCTATCTTAGAGGGAAACTAGTTATTATCTAAAGAAGTGCACCACGTTGTTTCTCTCAACTCAAAATGTTATAAGCATCTCGTGGCACAAATTGTTATTATATATATATATATATATATATATATATATATGCATTCAATGGAATGATAAACTTTCGCTTTAATCTTGTTGCCATGCTATTGCAAGCATTGTTTTAAATGTTGACTTTTGCATGTGAATATTTTTTTGTCATCGCTTTTACTGATTGTATCAGTTATGTGTTCTTGATTTGCTTAAGAAGTCTTCCTTCTCCTAGGGCCTTTTCATTTGGTTTTTTCATTTTGTCATTTTTTGAAAAATCTCCCAGTTAGGAAATATAGGGGTCTTCAAAGTTGAGAGAAGTATTATCTGCGTTCTTACCTCTTTGTTATTACATTATTATTGATTACAGGTGGCATATAACTATTACAGGCCAGATTTGAAGAATGCAGCTCTTGCCAGGTTGAGTGCTATGCAGAGGAGCCTTAAGGTTTCCAAATCTGGCGTGAAGAAGAGGAACTGGCAGGCTGTTAAGGTCCGTGGAAGGAAGTGAATTTGTGGTGAGAGTTATTCTTGTTTCCATCATTTCTAGACTCCCTTTTTCCCCTGTTGAAGTTTTTTGTTTTTTGGGATGCTATTACATTTTAGTTCCAAGCCAAAAAGAGACATAACATAGTCTGGTTTTACCTCTTTATCGTTATAATATAGTTCTTGCAAGTGCGAATTTATCTTAGTTACGAATCTTTTTTCCCCTAATACTCCCAATTGAATATTTGACATCATAGAGCTGGTGAGGCTTTAGCTTGTGGCGTGAATAACTTTTTAGTTGTTTTTCGTTGCACCACATATGCTTGTGGGATATGGATGGTTGAGATCACTTTCTATGGTTGTCTCAGTTTGGTTTTTGAGTTCTTAGTATTATTGTTGTCTGGGTGGTTGTTTCTGCTTGCTAGTTTTTGAGTCTTGAAATTAAGCTTGCTGAATACAAGCATAATTCTATTGTGATCGTTGGGCTATGTCTGAGCAATTTGCCGAACCCCTGTGCCAGCATAGCGCATGCTCTTCTGGGGTGGGATTTTACAGCTCATTGGATTGCACATTTCAGCTTCAACTTTATGTTTGGTACTAGGCTCTGTTTGGGATAGCTTTTTACCATGGCTTTTAGTCTCTATATTGAACTATAAGACACTTTTTTTCCTGTACTTGTCTAAAATGTCCTCTCTTGTCATTGGCTTGACAAACAATGGTGAGGTGACATTCATATGGAATGAATGTGACTCTCCACATGCCCATTTACAAGAAGTGTTATGGCAAGAGTTGTCTACTTTTTGCCTAGCAACGTTCCTAGCAAAAAACTTATATTCATGAAGCCATCAGTTCTAGTAACTGCCATATATATACACTAATTTAGCGGTAGTAGATAAAATTCTAGCATGGGCGGAACGCTCAGTGTCCCGAGTTAACTTAAAATTTGAGTGAATTTTAAAATACAAGCTAAAAAAGTTTATAAGATTTTACGTAGCAAGTTTTTGTTACTTAAAGTATAAATGAATTTGTAATAGATAATGTACGAGTATCAACATACACCCTTAGGGCCCGTTTGGTCGAAGGGTTATTTTGATGAGATCATTAGTGTATTCGGATTATTAGTACTTGGAGTATTAGTATCTGGATTATTAGTGTAGTATTTTTTGTACTGAAGATGCTTGGTTAAGAATAAGATAACTTACAGATAAATAATATATTATATAGTTTGACATGATTTTAGCGAGATTAAATTTTTTCACGGACAAAAATGATCAAAATAATTTTGGGACTAACCAACCCACTATTTTCATGGGTTTAGGATAGTCTCTCATAAGAGGTATTAAGTTAGTTGGGGGTTTCTAACTCTCTTCAAATAGTTGCTAAACACATCTATATATGAAACTATTAGTGAAATAGTCGAATTACATGCAGTAATCCTGCAACCAAACGAGGCCTTATAATCTTACTACCATCCTCTACCATGACACAACCACCTTAGCCACCGCCAAGCTACATCTACCACCATACATCCACCTCTACTATAATCTCCACCGTTCCAACAGTCACAATTATTAATCTATTGCCACTACAACTCAATCACTGTACGACCACCACTGCCATCATCCCACCCCAATTTATTAACACTTTTTTTCTATCTCCATCATTATCATTATTGTTGTCTTTGGCATCATCACCACCTCCACCTCAATTACCATTATTCCTATGATGCTGTCATCATCATCACCTCCACCTCAACTACCATTATTCCTATATCGTCACCTTCATTCGTCACCATCATAACCCCACCAAAATCGTTGGTACCTTCACTCCATCACAAGCACTATTGCCATTATCATCATCCTACCATCTCTACTCTCACCACCACATTATAAAAATTATAAAATGTTACGAAGTAAAAATTAGACACTTATCTTCTTTTAACCACCATGGTGGTAAAAAAGTAAAATCACATATCGTATGTTGGGTGACAGTAGGGTGATCTAGTTTTCTTTTCTAGTAAACTTTGTTATGTATCGAGAGGGTTTGTCCAATCGAAATGCTTGATTATAACACACTTGGACAATTAGTCAATGGTAACTTTTGCAGAGTAAGAAAAAAATGCACAATATATCTTATTAATAGTATATAAGTAGCTATCTTTATACGATGGCTTACATTTTTTTTCTTTTCTGCCCTTTCTATCACATTCTTTTTATTCACTGTATTCTTGTGTTGAGTTGTAATTATGGATTAAAATCTTGGCCCTTTCCGTCAGCTAATGCATTCTCATCAGTTTTCACATGAAACGTTGAACCCTCATTCAGTTTTTCCTCAACGCCCTTCTCTCTCTCTCTCTCCCCCTCCCTTTCTTGACCCGACGCCCTTCTCTGCCATTTCTCTGCTCCTCTCTTCCATAATGCCTCGCGCCATGGTTCCATCACCGCACCGCCATCCTGAAGCAGCCGCCCTAACGCCGCAGTCATAACGCCGCCGCTTTGTAGCAGTAGCTCAGTCGTTGCCGTTCTCTTGCCACCATCTTATAGTCACCGCCCTGCCTCCGCGACTCCGGTGAGTTTTGGATTCGCCAACAACAGAGTAAGCTCTCTGTTCTTCTCTATATTTTCGGTCCGATTTTCATTTTTTTTGGTGGATCTACATTTCTTGGATCAATTTACATTTTCTATTATCAGTCCCTACAGGTTTGCGGCAATCTTGGCTATCGGTTTGTATATTGAAATTTTGATTTTCCAGCCTAAACTCTCTGTTTCTATGTATTTAAAGTTACATTTGATTTTAATTTTTTCAGTCATTTAGGCTTAGATTTCCAGAGAGCTTGTAGACAAACAAACAAAGAAAAAAAAAAAAAAAAAAAGGCAGCGGGATTGCTGCAAAAAGAGATCATATCAGGCAGAGCTATAGAACTTATGCTGATGATGTTAGAATAGCGAGGAACAAACAATCAAATGTGAAATAATAGATTTATAGAAAAAGTACATGCAAATTCTTTATGAGCTTTTTGATTCTACAAGTGATTTCGTATTATGGGTACTCTTTAAGACTTAATCTTTTGACTCTACAAGTGATTTTATTTGATTGAGCAATTTGTAGAGTAATTAAATATGAAAATAACACCTACAAAGTTTGACAGAGTTATATTATCCAGATTATACAAATGGATATTGTTATTATTATTTTCTTGGAAAAGAACAGCTAAGTTATTGTGCCTCATATTGTAGTTGCTTTTTGAATTCAGTTTTCTTTAAATCATTATTTAGGTTATATTCTTCATGAGTACTCTTGCTTATAAAAGTATTTGATATTTGATATCTACAGTAAGAAATTGATGCTTTTTCCCCTTTGTTATTTATCTATGATTTTCTGCACCATTGTTTGATAATTTCAGATTTCTAAAACTAGACTTATAATTTTAGGCTTCTAAAATTACGAATATGCACAGTCATAATATCCTTGCTGCCAGTTTATTGGCAATTCACTGATGGTTCTCAATTCTTGCTAAAATCATAAATGAAAATTTAAATTATTGGTCTACACTAAAAACTATTGGCATATAATTGCAATGGAAAATTAATAACATAATTTTGTAAGTAGTTAAATCCAACATAACAATTTGAATTATCACTTGGGGTTCAGAGATTAATGTTTCATCTTGAGTCATTTGGCGAAAGTTATTACTTTAACTGAGTTCATATTGTTAGAGTTACAAGTCCCTGCTATATTTGAGAACATTGGGAGATTGGAAACCTCTCACCTCTAAGTGTTCTGCTATAATACCTAATTTTGATTTGTGTTTCTTTTTCTCTTGTTTTTTCTTCTATTTTTTATTTTTACCTATGAATTAAATTGATTGAATTGATAGTAGTGTAAATTAAGGTTTTTCAAAAATAGAACATAAGACTATTGATATTTACAATACCACATACGCATAAGACTATTAATTCTGAATTTTAGAATATTGGGAGTTCACTCTAAACTACTAATACATTTCTTGGTAAAAGCATTATATATGATTCCTTCTAGGTTTTTTCTTACTAAATCTTGTCTCCTTGTTTGTTATTTTATATTATGCTTTGTAAGAAATGATTAGGCGAAACTCATGCCTTGCTGATTGTTCGAAGTTCCAAAATCCATGTGCTGAAATAAGATTGCATCCTGCACAATCAATGATTGTTGATAATTATGTGCAACAATCTCCGTCTTCTGAGGTCTCAGTAACAAGCGAACCAACGGGCAATTATGTGCAGCTAAGAAAAGAAGCCCTTAGCTTTTTACAACGCGCTCGCTTCGATTATTATTTGCGACGTGAGATCAGAAAAATCCTCAATGCACAACCTGCTCTAACAGAGTTGATTGAGCTGGAAAAAAATGTCGATATGGAAGCAAATAGAGAATATCTTGAATTATATTCAAGATATGAAAGTGAAGAATTTAAGCGTATATATAGTGATGGTAGTGCGTCA
>JAOTRH010216606.1:0-10678 GCA_034768845.1 Heliamphora exappendiculata
GTTGTTCTTCGTTCCGTCCAGGCAGATGAAGGCACGGCCGTCAGTGGCGTCGAACCAGCGGGATCCGGCGCCGAAGATGCCATTGCCGGAGGTGTTCGCGCTGTCGTCCCTGGGGGTGGGGGCGGCCGTGCCGGTGGTCAGGTTTACCGACGCCACCGAGGTCATCACCGGGACGTTGGAGTACGTGCCGTCCTTAAGCAAAAAACAGTATTCGAAGCGGAAGACCTGGTCTCCGATGGCGTGATAGTCGCCATAGCTCGAACTGCCGGTGGGTGGGGTGTAAGGGGGAGTGTTTCCCGGCGCGCCCAGGACCGCCTTGGTGGCACCCAGGGCTGTATTCGCCGTCCCCCAGTGTCCGTCAAGGGTTGAACCGGGAATCAGGGCTGAGCTGGTCGAGCCGGAGGTGGGAGCGGCAAAGCTGACGAAGACGAGATTGTCGGGTGAGCTGTTGGCGGTGTCCCAGGTGAGGGCGTGACCAAGGCGGTTGAGATCTTGGAGGGGAGAATTGAGGAGGGTGTTGACCTGCGTGCCTTGGGCATCGGGCGCAATGCAGTAGCCCGCGAGGGTGAGAAGGTTGGTGTTGGTGAGGGCGTTGGCAGAGGAATAGTAGGTCGATGCGCCCGCGGCGTTGCTGCCGGATGCTTCGGTGACGAAGTAGATGGCGTCGTTTGCTCCCGCACTGGTGCTGGCGCCGCTCTGCTTGGAGAAGATGATGTCGACGTCCTTGCGGGTTAGCATCCGGGTGAAATCACTGTCCATCCGGGTAAAGATCAGGCGGGCCTGGTCGTCGCAGTTGAGGAGCTTGCGGGCGTTCCCAATAACTTGGGACATCATGCCGATCATCACGCCGACGATCGACATGATGAGGGCCAGGATCGCAATGGAGACCAGAAGCTCGACGAGCGTAAACCCATCCGGGCCCATTTCAAGGAGGAGCCTCCCGGGACTTTTCGAACAGCCCCTAGTTCCGATCGACTGCAGTGACCGATTCATAAGAACCTTGGTAGTTGACGGGAGCGGCGCTTGGCGTTTTGTCGGCCTGGGCGGGCCAGGTGATGATGATGCGTGCCGTGGTGGGCTTGTTCTGAACATAGGCCGCACTCGCGGTGGAGGCTACTCGTGGAGTCGTGACAATCACGGTCGCCTTGTAGATCGCCGCGGACGTGATTGCCGCGCCTTTGGCGCCAGTGGGATTGCCGGTGTCATCGAGGTAGAAGGTATTGGTCGCGGCGGCGGCGGCTGTGTCAAGAATCAGGCCGTAGCGGGGGGACGCCGGGGTGGTTTGGGTGCTGGTGGCCAGTGGGGTGGCTCGCAAGTCTGCGGCAATTTGGGAGGCAATGCCCGCCGCGGAGGTGGTCTGAAGCGATTCGGTCGTGCTCGACAATCCGATCGGTAGCAAGGCGAGGAGCGTCAGCAGGCAAAAGGAAAGGACTGCTATGGAAATCGTTACCTCTACCAGAGAGAATCCCAAGGGCCGAGGCAGGTTTTTCACGGACGAAGAACTCGGTTCGCCCCAGTCACACCGTCAAGTTGAATGGAAACGAGCTGGCCGGCGGCGAGATTAGTCGGCGCAACCGGTATGATTGAGCCATGAGCGTATTGTAATCCGATTTCGATCCATGTCGAGGTTGGCGCTGCATAACCACCGGAGGCATACGAACTGGTGTTGACCACTCCAGCAAGGCCCTCCTGGTCAAACACGATAACTTGGTTCGGATAAAAGCTGTACTGCACGCTGGAGCCGGAGGAGTTAAGCGGCCAGGTGAACAGTGCCGTGCCGCCACTCGTCGAATTGGCGCCCAGGCTATTGGCCGAAGACACGGGGGCGCGGGACGCCATGGGGCCGGACCCCGCCGTCAGGCCGGAGAGATCGGCCAAATGCACGCCGTTGAAAAATTTCACCTTGCTAATCGCCGTGAGATTACCGGCGTTGAAATAATTTGCCGCAGACGAAAGATAATTGTTCGTGCCGTCCTGGGATGCGACGACGGCGACCGCAATCCTACCGCCCGCCGAAGCACTTGCTTGCGACTGGCTCGTCGCGGTGGACAGTTTTGTCGCATCGACCTCTTCAAAACCGACAAAAACATAGGTGTGGTTCGCGACGGCGTAGCTGCGAGCGTCGTCAAGCGTCTGCGAGATATCGGAAGCGGTTTTGGACATGGTCTGGGATGACATGATCCCGGGCACAGTCAGGGCGCTCAGAGAAGCCAGAATGGCCATGATCGTCATAACGGTCAGCAGCTCGACCAAGCTAAAACCAGCGGAGTTTACCGAACGCTTGTTAAGAGGAGTGGTCATGCTTTTATTTGGAGAATGGTTCCCAACCGTCGTGGCAAAAACCAAATGCAATCATTGCCCTCGTACCATCTGCTTTTAACCTTTACTTGACAAGGTAGGTCCAAGTTACTCGGGTGAGCAGGGGCGGTTCGCTTTTTCCTCGGATCGAGGTACGTCCATCAACCGAGATCAGCTTAACGAACCGATAAAGCCCGCCTTTCGATCCACCCTTTGCCCGAGGCTTTGACCGGATTGCCTCAAGGGGGGGCATGAAGGGCCGTCAACCCAACTGCCTTCAATCAGAATTTGACGAAAGATATTCGGAATTCCCTGGGCAAAATCATTGATCTGCGAAATGACGACCAGAACGGCGACGCGGCCGACTTCCTGGGGGTGCTGATCAATGCAGGCGCTGATATTTCCATCCAGCAGGCTCAATCCGACCAGTGCAATATCCTGGGGAACGCGATAGCCGCACTTGGCGACGAGCGCAGGCAGGTCGCTCAAGTCCGTGAGGATGACCTGGGGTTTGCTGCGTTTGATCCAGTCGAGCACGCGGGTTTGGTTGCCGGAATCGCCTGAAGGAAGCAACAACAAGGGGAGGCGCAAGGATTGCGGCAACTGGAGCTGGCTTTGCAAAAAGCCGGCCGAGTAGAGCCGCTCGGGCGCATCCCCGCCGACAAATCCGATGCGCCGATAGCCTTTTTCGCGAATCTTACGGAAGGCCGTCATGGCATTGGCCACTTGGTCGATCGAGACGAGGTGCATTTCCGGATTCGGAAGGGCTCGGTCCAAACGCACCACCGAAAAGTGGTTCCAATCAAATCCGCCTAAATCCGGAGCTTCCCGGTGAGGAGGCAGGAGAATGCCTTTAATGTTTCGTGTGATCAGAATTTTTTCCACGCGGCTCAGCGGCATGTTTTCGTCGACAACGAATTCTTCCAAGTGATAGCCGAATTTCTTCGCTGCCGCCATAGCTCCCTGCCAATAAGCGTCGAAGTCGCGCAGGCTGCGGAGCTCGCCCGGGTTCGACCAACAGTTGATCCAGGCAAGGGCTGCGTGGACGGGAGCCTGCTTCAGGTTGTGCCGATAATGGGAAAGCACGGTCAGGCGGGGATCGGGTTCGTACCCCATTTCTGATGCCGTCGCCTGGACCCTTTTGCGCAGATTGGGCGAAATTCGAGGGTGATCTCGCAGCGCAAGGGAAACGGTTGCATGAGAGATTCCCATTCTCCTGGCAATCGCCTTCATGGTTACCCGCGGTCTGTTCGTGATCATAATTCGGCAATCGGTTGTTTAGGCCGAAGCGACCACGCCCGAAATGCAGAGCTTAGTTACGCCAGTGACTTGGTTGGTTTTCGAGGTAACCGGAGTTAGGCTTTGCGCACGGGGCCGCGGTAATCGATCCAGTACCAGAAGGGGGGCTCAAGGTTGCAAGGCGATCTTGAAAACGATCGCTTCGGTATTGGGCAACTGGGTCTTCGGCACCTGAATAACGACCGCATCCGGTGTCTGCTCCCACGCGATTTTCTCGTCGCTGCCGAGCAACGTGATGTCCGCAATCGCCTGCGTCAGCATGCCCTTCGTTTTGCCAAGCGACTTGATGGTCACCGGGGCGGAGGGCCAGCCGAGCACGCTGGCGTAAAGCGTATTTCCCTTGAGCGTGAACCGGATGTCCTGGTTGTCCAGGTGGATCTTGTTCTCGTTAAATCCCTGCGCCCGGATCGCCGGCGCGTTATCGATCGACGGACCTTCCCCGCATACCTTCCAGGGACGGGTGGCGTAGATGGCCTCACCGTTGACTTTCATCCAGGCGCCGACCTGTTTCACGACGGCCACTTCCTGGTCATCGATCGTGCCGTCGCCTCGGACGGGAACGTTGAGTAGAAAAACGCCATTCTTGCTGACGACATCGATCAGGGTGTGAATCACCGTGTCGGCGTGTTTGTAGCCGTGCCGATTATAGACCCCCCGGTCATAGTGCCAGCTGCCGATGCACGTTTCGGATTGCCACGGCAACGGTTCGATCGTCGGGCTGGAGCCGCGCTCCACGTCCCAGACCATGCATTTTTTTTGCTCGTCGTTGAGAATCTTTCCCAGCAGCACGCCTTGATTGTCGCCATTGTGCCATAGGGCATTGCTGTTGTAGTAGTGCGCGGCGATCTTCAGTCCGACATCGCTGATCGGATAAAGGGGAAGCACGGTATCGTCGAAATAGAGCAGGTCCGGGTGGTACTTATTGATGAGGTCCAGCGTACGGTTATAGAACTTCTCGCAATAGGCGTCGTCGGGCACGCTGCTGCCCTTGCTCGCGTCCCAATCCCAAACGAGATTCTTGCCCGGTGCGTGATTTTGGGCATAGAGGGCTTGAGGATCGAGACCGTCCCACCATTGGCCCTTGCCATCATCCTTCGTCAGCTTGCCGTCATACGGCACCCCAGCCTTGTCGCCGGTCTTGTCGGAACCCTGCGACGGTTCATACCAACTCCACGCATGGGCGGCGTGGATCGAGATGCCAAAGGGCAGTCCATTGTCGCGTGCGGCCTTGGCCCAGCCGCCGATCAGGTCTTTGTGCGGGCCGACCGCGACCGAATTCCACGGTTGATATTTGCTGTCCCAGTTGTCGAAATTGTCGTGGTGGTTGGCCAGCGCGACAAAGAATTTGGCGCCCGCGTCCTTATAGAGACCGACCAGTTTCTCCGGGTCCCAGTTCTCAGCCTTCCACTGGTGGATAATATCCTTGAAGCCCGATGTGGATGGATGGCCATAGATCTTCAAGTGATCGTTATATTGACGGTTGCCCTGCCTATACATGTTGCGCGCGTACCAGTCGCCGTCCTCCGCTTCACATTGCGGCCCCCAATGGGCCCAGATGCCAAACTTCGCATCCTGATACCATTCGGGAACTTGATACTGTTTGAGCGAGTCCCAAGTGGGCGCGAACTTCCCGGTCTGCATCGGCTCGGCGGTGGCGCTGAGAGGTGTTGGCGTGGCGGTCTTTTCGACCGCGTTGGAAATCGCTTCATCGGCTTCCAAAACAGTTGGGGCGATGAGGCCAAGGATGGTCATGGACGCCCAGGCAAAGCGGGAGATGTTCATTTGGGACTATTCAACTAGGTGCCCGGGCCAAAGTCTCGATTGTTAGCTCAAAGTCCGAGTTTCTCTGGTAAGCAACGATGGTGGCCAGGAACCTTCCAGAAGTTACAGGCGTAACCGACGCTGCCGACCGGGTACAACAACCAAACGTCAGAAGTTCGGTTCATTTGTCCATGAGATTGTCTTGGCGTTTTGGCACAGCGGTGATTCTGGCGGTATCCACGATTTCCACGTTCGTATTTGCCGACTCGGCTGAAAAAGCGGGCATGGTGGATTTCGTTACCTTTGGAGATTCGACCTCGGAGACCGCGCATCATTTCATCGATGGCGGCTCCCAAGCGGGTAAAGGTGGTCTCGATCAGCCCATGCGCCAGTTGCTTCCCTTGGCGACGCCGACGTGGAAAGGGGGCGACATCCGTTTTACGCTCAAGGTCGATCCTGACCAGCCGAACTACGTGACCGCCCGTTTCTGGGGTTCGGATGTGGCTCATAGTCGCCTCGTTCTTTTTTGCGATGGTAAGCAAATTGGCTGGTACCACCTCGGGGAGGTCGAAAGCCTGGACTCAGGCAACGACGACGGCACGCCCGCCTACAACAACCGCTTTTTCTATTCCACATCACCACTGCCGATCTCGATCACCAAGGGCAAGACGCAGGTGCAAATGCAGGTCCGATCGATGGGCCCAATCTGGGGTTACGGGATGACGTGGGACAAGTACCAGAAAGCTATGACCGAGCCGACGCGCGGTCTTTACGCCGTCTATACCCATACCGACGGGTGCTTTGTCCCTCCCGCTTCGGAGGTGCAAGGCGCGGCGCCTTTGAATCCTCCCGTGCGACCGGCGCCGGGGCCGGAAATCCTCGACGCGTTGGAAGCGCGGGAAAACGACGAGATCGACAAGGAGCTCAAGGCGGCCCGGCCCCTGAATGAAATCCAGGCGCAATTTCTCGCGCGCGCGTGGCATGTCAAGTGGTCGCACGCCGATGGAAAGCCTGAGGTGGTGCAGAAGATTGTCGAAAGCGTCGATCATCTTTATGCCCTTTGGAAACAGGATCCGAACGTAATGGAGAATGCGCCCGGTGCCTATAATCCCGACTGGCTTCGTTTCGGCCCTGCGGGCGATGCCGTGCGCCTTCTCGCGCTACCGCTGCAGCCGCTGCTCGATCAGCCGATCGACAATGGCGCGGGCGGCCAGATCGCGCGTCGCAGCGCATGGTCGGAAATGTTCCAGGCGAGCCGGGACGATGCGCGCGCCCACCGGCGCGAGTACACCAATCAATCGATGATCGTCGATCTCAACTGCTATCGCGCGAATCGGGGTGTCGCCGCCATCGACCCCGGCCATGCGCTGCCCGAATCGCAAATGCTCGATTACCTCTACCAATCGATCGGCATCGAACCCTGGCTCGGCAGTGACACCGACAACGGCCCGGCCAAGCCGCTGGGCAGCGACTATTGGCAACTGACGCCCAAGGGCCTGACCAAGGAACTCGGCTACGTTGGCTATTACGGCGAGGTCATCGACTGGGTAACCAGTATCTACGAAGTCACGCGGCCGGTCACAGCGGATGGCTTTGGGCCCGGAGACGGCAGGATCCGGGACCAGTTGATCAAGATCGCGAAGGCCCGCGCGGTTTTCCGCTACCCGATGCTCGACGGCGACGGCAATCGCGCCATGCGCATCGAAGCCGTCGTCGGCTGGCGTGACGAGGGGCACTATCCCGGCAACGTCGCCTACGCCGAACGGACCTCGTGGGATGCCACCTCGCTCTACGTCGTGGCCCAGACGCTCGATCCCACGCTGGTCGGCTTTGCCCAGCAGATGTTCGCCGACAATCAGTTCTTTGCCTCCGTTCAAAAGAGCATGAAGGAAACGGGCCTGCGCACGACGGCGGGCATGCTCGATCTGCCCGACCAGTACGACACGGTCAAGGCAGAGCCTGCTTCGCCGGCGCGTCTGCCGATGAGCTGGGACCAGCCGGACTTCGCTTGGACCGATGAGGAAGACGGCGTCGTGGCCGTGAAGCATGGCCGCGAAATTCTTTACGCCTCCCTCTACTGGCGCGCGCGCAATGGGATTAATTCCCTGGCGCGCATTCATTTCACGACACCTTCCCTCGATCGCATCGCCGTGGTGCGGCAGGACGAGGAATTTACGCCGAGCGGGATGACTTTCACCTACCCCGATACAATTAATATGGCATTCGGAGGTGGCGGCATTCGCTATCCGGAGGAAATGCACCAGGCGATGGCAGGGGAGTCCATTCCCATCGCCAAGATTCCCGATGGCATTCGTTATAAACCCGGCGACGAGAGTCCCTACGCGGGACGTGCCGATTTTTATTTCTGTCGCTACGGCAACTACGTCATCGAAATGAATAGCAGCAAGGACAAGCCGCATCCGATCACGATTCCGCCGGGCGTCAACGCGGGCCGTGCGCTGGATCTGGTTTCGCAAAAACAGGTCGGGCTTTCCCAGGCCACGATGCTACCGCCCCAAACAACCATGATTTTCCGGCTGGACCCGGCGGACTCGAAGTAGGCGCGCCCTGGGCTCATCGGGCTCCCCACTTTGGGATTGGCGTGAAGAATCCCTTCGATCATTTCGTCGGAGCCTCCGTCGCGCTTTCGATCGTCACGGCGCCGTTGAGGCCGGCCTTTTGTCCCGCTGGCGCTTGCACCACGACGGTGAGCGTCCGGACGCCGTTGCCCGGAGGGAAGGGAAGCGAAAAATCGCTTTCGCCGTCATTGGGTTTGGCCCCGATTTGACTGCCATCGAGCCACACCGTCGCCATGCCGTGGAGCCGGTGGAAGACAATCGTCCCGCCGCGTTGTTGCAGATCGGCGAAGGGCTGGAACTTGGAGCGGAACAGCGCGTAAGTGCCTCCCGCGAACGTCTGCAGCCGTCCCGTCTGAACGGTTGTCCAACTATTCATGTCGCTGTCCGCCACCGCCTGGTTGGGATCGGGGGCGGAGGTCGTGATCGGCGACATACTCCAGTTGCCTAGCGAGAAGTGGGGTGGAATAACGGCCACAAATGGGGGTTCGGTCGCCGCCGTGACTTGGATCGTGGCCTCGCCTGCGGTGAGGCCGGGCGCGGTCGCTTTCAAAGTCAGCGGTCCGTTGCCATTGACATTCGTTTGCACGATGACCTGCGCGTAGCCATTGAAGAGGGCGTGCGCGTTTCCCTTTTCCGGCTCGTGGCAGGTGGGATCGCCGTTGCCGAGACCGATGATCCGGCCCGGCCCGCTAAGCTCGAATTGGGCCGCCGGGTCGGCCGTCGGCACCACGCGGCCCTGCTCATCGACCGCTTCAATTGTCACCGGCAAGGTATCCCGCCCATCGCCCGCCGCCGCCGCGCGGTCCGGGATGACTTTCAGCGCCGTCGCCGGTCCCGTCGTCTCCACCGAAGCACGCGCGACTTCCCGGCCATCCTTCTTGGCGATCGCCTCCAACTTGCCGGGAGCGTACGGCACGTTCCACGAAACCATCGTGTACTTGTCGACGGGCTGCTCGGAAATCAACTTGCCGTTGAGGCTGAGTTCGACCGAATCGGCGTTGGTCAGCGCCATGACCTTGATCGGCTGGCCCTCCTTGCCCGCCCAGTTCCAATGCGGGGCGAGGGTGAGGATCGGACGATCCAGGATCCACTGGGCCTGATGCAGGAAGAAGGCCGTCTTGGGGAAGCCGCACAGATCCATGCAACCGAAATAGGAGCCGGCCGAGGGCCATTTGTAGGGCGTCGGTTCGCCGCGGTAATCGAAGCCTGTCCAGATAAAATCCCCGGCAACAAACGGGCGCTCCGCCACGGCTTTCCAGCCGTCGCGATGGGTTTCTCCCCAAGGCGCGCGCTGGGTATCGTCGGAGGCCTTGATATGCCGGGCTTCATCGTTGAACCATTCGCCGCGGGTCATAAAGGCCGAGGTGTCTTCCGAGCTCGTCATCGGTTTGTCGGGATGAGCCTGATGGAATCGATCATAGGCTCCCTGCTGGTAGTTAAAGCCGACCACATCGACCGCCGCGGAAACATTGATTCCCTCGAACATCCCTCCGTTCATCGCTGCCGTCACCGGGCGCGATGTGTCGAGGCGCTTCACCGCCGCCGCCATGCGCCGCACCATCTCATAACCGGCTTCGGTGCCCTGCATGGGCTCCTCGTTGAAGACGGACCAGAGAATGATGCTGGGCCGGTTGCGATCGCGCTGCACCATCCACTGCAACTGGCGAACATATTCCGGCGTGCAGTTAAAATTACGATTCTCGTCCATGACCATCATGCCCATGCGGTCGCACGCATCGAGGAACTCGACGGAAGGCGGATTATGCGCGCAGCGGATCGCATTCACGCCCATCTCCTTCAGTTTGCGAATGCGGAATTCCCAGAGTGAATCCGGCACGGCGACGCCCACGCCCGCGTTTCCCACATGCTCGCAGACGCCGTGAATCTTCAGCGGCTGGCCATTGAAGATAAATCCCTTGTCCGCGTCGAATCGTTCGGTTCGGAATCCGCAATGCGTTGTCACCGAATCGACCTCATGGCCATCGCGGGTCACCGTCGTGCGCACGGCGTAGAGGGTGGGATCGTCGACCGACCAGAGATGCGGCGATGCGACCGGGATCGCGAAGCTGACCGGCGTTTCATCGAACACGCCGATGGTGGCCTTGTTGCTGCCGCGCGCGACTTCGTGACCGGCCGCGTCGATCAGCGTCGAGGTGACTTCGACCTCCGCGGCTTCGTGCCCCGAGTTTGTCACGGTTGCCTCGATGGGCAGGGTCCACGACCCATCGGCCGCCTGCACCGGGTTTGCGTAAATGCCGTCGGTGATGACATGGACCGGGTTGCGCTCGACCAGCCACGTATGGCGATAGATGCCGCCGCCCTCGTACCACCAGCCCTCCATCGCGTTGGCATCGACCTGCACGGCAATCGTGTTGAGGTCGTTGCCAAACTTCGCGAAAGGCGTCAGGTCGATGTGAAACGAAGTGTAGCCGCACCAATTTCGCGCCGCGACGATGCCATTGACCCACACCGTGCAGTGCGTGGCCACGCCGTCGAACTGGATCTCAAAATCGCGGCCCTTGTCGGAGGGTGAGAGCTTGAAGGAGCGCCGATACCACGAAATGCCGCGGGGCCGGTAGCCCTGGGAGAGATTGACCGTCGGGTCGAAAGGCCCCTCCACGACCCAATCGTGGGGCAGATCGACGACGCGCCAGCCGGAGTCGTCATATTCCGGCGCCGCCGCGCCCCACGCCTTGCCCGCCTTGGCGTTGCTGTAGGAGTCAGAGTGACTGGTCAGGACA
>JAOTRH010216617.1:0-10677 GCA_034768845.1 Heliamphora exappendiculata
ATTGATTTTCAGGATTCAATTACCAATTGAATGGCCAATTCAATTGCAATTGAATTTTGCTATTGAATTCTGAAATTCAATAGCCAATGAATTCACAAAATTCCAACAATGATTTCCCTTTTAACACAACTTGGCTCTTAGGGGTTATTTGTTTAGCTAAATTAAAACATAAGATGTAGAAGATATATTATATTATTTACTTAATATGAAATATATAATAAGACATAATTTAAGAGAATTAATGAGATTATTTATTTATACTATTATAATATGAAAATCCTAAAGAGTAGCACATATTCTTTTTGGTAAACCTATCACACCACTTGTTATTATTATTTTTATTTTTACAGAAAATTCACTTATTAATTAAAAAGGGTAAATATGTAAAATATTACTTTACTTTAAAGAATGAAAATATGAAATTAGCTATATAAGATTGTGTTTGGACTAACTTTTTTACTATAATTTTTTTTTAGTAAATTTTTTTCAGTATTAGCTCAAATAAGTGTTTTTTTTTATATTCCACCCGTAATGAGAAAATAGAAATATAAATTTTTTTCTCAAAACATAAAAAGAGTTTATATAAAATGAAAAAAAAATCAATTTAAGTAGACCTTTTGGCTTTTTTAGTTTTTTCGTTTTTAGTGACATTTTTCCAAAATTAGCCTTAACGGACATTTTTCCAAATAAAATAAAAATAAAAATTTAAACCAAAATATAAAAAAAATTCGAAAAAAATAACTCTAAAAAAAATCACATAGCCTTTTAGTCCAAAGATAGGCTAAATAGATAAAAAGACAGGGAATTGAAGAGAGAAAATATAGGAAGTGAATATTGTAACTACTGTTATTAAAAGCGCGCACGCATTGCCTATATATGATATAGTATTTGGTCCTTGTTTGGGCTAATGTTTTTTTATTTTATTTTTGGTTTATGACCCATCAAAAAAGCCAATACTGTTTGGCCCAAATTAAGGCCTTTTGCAACCCGGCTTAAAATTGAATTTTTTTCTTTTAAGTAATTTTAAGTCAAATAAATAAGAAGTTTGTTTGATATACTTTCAAAGTGATTCAAAAGGTAAAAGTTTATTGATTTGAAAGTATTTTTAAATCAAAATAAATAAAAAAATTGTTTAGTATACTTTTAGGTGAATTAGTTACTTTTTATATTACCTAAATTGTTCTATTTAAAAATAAAAGAGTTAAAAAGTAATTGTAAAAAAAAGTTATTTTCGTAAAATAACAAATATTGTTTTTTTTCTTTTCTTTTATAAAATTTATCCAAACAAGAGAAAAAAAGAACATAATCATTTTATTTCTTTTTTTCTCTTATAACTTAAAAACAACATAATCAAATGGGCTGTTAGGAAAAATGCTATACATAAACGTATTTCTTTCCCATAGCCACAAGCAAGTGAATTATACATTTGTTCATTAATGCATGCAATTAGCTCTTGTTTGGCATTTTTCAAAAATTAATTTTTTTACAAAATGTCATTTTTTTAAACTATAGCGTTCGACATCTTTAAAAATCAAGATTTTTTAAAATTTTTTTTAAGAAAAAGCCCTATACACATCTAAAATATTTTAAATTTTTTTTAACGTAGAAGAACTATAATACACTTAATTAAAAAAATTAAATCTCCTAATAAAAATAAAAAATTTCGTGTCAATATCTAAAACACTATAATTTAAAAACAAAAGTAAGAATATATTAGATATTTTAATAAAAAATAAAAAAGCAAAAAAAATTTATAAAAAATAAATAAATTGCAATGGTTAACAATTTTCAAAAACTTGAGTTATAAAAAGAGTTAAAAATTGAAAATTTTGAAAGCAGTGTTTTTCCTCTTCTCTTTTTCGCGAGATTTGTGCACTGAGAAATACTTCTCCCCTTTAGCAACCAAATGCATTTTTTTTTTCAAAAATATTACAAAAATTCTTTTCAAAAAATATTTTTTGAAAATCTCTTTTGAATATAAATTTTGAGAAACACAACTAATTAAACGAGACTGCTTTTAAAAGACAAGTTTTTTTATACATCCCAAACATGACCTTCGAGTCCAAATTACAATTATTTAATTTCATTAAATTTTATTTATCGTTTTATATGTTAACTGTTGGAATACAAACTAACACCAAAATAAAATATATACATGTTCGGTGATCCAGAAAATATATTTTTATTAACTTTTAACAATTATAATAATCTGAAATTATAGGAAAATGAAATAACAAAAATAACATGAATAGAATTTGCAAACCGAGTTCTGCAATCGCAGTTTCCTTAAGAATGATTCACCGCCTACTGAGGGTGTTGTAGGTTTTCCACCGGCGTCACTCTCCTAGGATAAAATGGCTACACGATCGTTGTAACACCACCAAAGATCGGCTACGAACGTACTCTGTCTGTCTTTCTCTCTCTTACAGCTTGCAATATACTATAAGTTGTACTCTACTTTCTCACATCTATTGTCTGTTTTCTTTTGATCTGTCTCTTCTTACCTCTGCCTCTGAATACTGAAAGGGATAACAGTATATATAGGCCTTCCATCATGGAAGGGGTTTCTGGAGAATCAATAGCCATGAATGGTACAATTGAATTAGTATTGAATTGGCAATTAAATAGCCAATAAATTCATAAAAATTCCAACATTAATTTAATAAAGTTCACATATTATGCTTGTTAAGTGTTTTTTTTATTGAGGTTCAAAATGACAAATTATTAGATTTTTTTGGACTATCAGGTAGGCGATAACGTGTGGTACTCTTAGCAAATAAAAATACGAAATGCATATTAAGTGGGCCGCTCTTTTGTTTTCTATCTACCCAACAAGGATGAACAAATATTATTCTATCCAAAATATTTTTTGTTATTTTATTAAATATGAGTGCTCCATGACTATTAAATAATTACTCGTTCAAAATTTGGTAAATGGAACCGAATCCTCATGCAATCTTGATACAATGTATCATCTAATAACTCTTGATACATTATACAAAAATCATATTGAAAATGTTTGGGAATACTACTGTTAGTAGCTTAGTTTGTGCTACTAATTGTAATTATAAGTTATATGTTTTACAAAACACTCGTAATTTATTATAATTTTTTTTTAATTTTAATTATATATTATAATTTTTTTATTAAATACTCATAATTTTTACTAATTTTGCCAAAAACTACCATTGTATTTAGCGTTTAAATTGATTGATGCATTGCAGCAAAACACCCAACGTACAGACCCTCCTTGAAATCCACCAACTTGTGTTTCTAAAGTAGGAGAAACATAATGAAGAAAAGTTGCACCCACCATCACACTTTCCTCTATATAACCGTTATGCAACGGATTTCTTCTACCCGGCAACGAAATTCAAATATCGGAAAAAGCTGTGGCAAGATCAAAAGCAAATGCCACTCCGCCTTTTCCCTTTCCGTTCCTTGTAGATCGGTTCAGTCGGGTTAATTTCGGACCCAAGATAAATTTATTTTTAATGATTTAAATTGGTAATTTTATTATTTTTAATTTGATTTTAAAAAGATGAACAGTGTCATCTGAACTTCACTGTTAGTATCTTCTGACCCAAATTAATTAATTTGTTGAGGCAATTAACCATATTTAATTAATTTATTTTTTAATAAATATTTTATACATTAATAATAATAATAAAATAAATTATTCAAATGGTCAAAGTGGATCCAAATTGGTTAAACCAAACGGAGGGTGTTTGGTCAAGTTTTTTGGTTTAATTTTTAATTTTTTACTATTAATTTTAATTATAAATTATGATTTTTTTTAAACATTCATCATTCATGTTATAAGTTTTAACTATTTTTTTCTATTTTAGTTATAAATTATAATATTTATTAAATACTTGCAACTTCTATTATAAAAATTTAATAATTTCAACTATTCTAAACACTCTCAATTGTCGAGACTCTAGTATACTAAAAATAGTATTTCGCATTAATTTTGTTTATAAGTGCTTATAACTTTGGAAATAAGTTATTATTTTATTTTAAACTTATAACTTATACGGTAAATTATAATTATTTTTTAAAAAATAATTAATTTTATATATTTATTTAAATACTTACAATTTCTATTACAAATTAAAATTACTATTTTTGTATAATTTTTGAGCAACTAGTTTAAGTAATATGAAATACCATGGGAAGTACAGCAGAGAAGCCTAGCACTTTCCCCTTCCCTCCTCCGTTATATAAACACCAGCCCCTCTCTGCAACACCTGCTCTTCAAAAAATCTTGATGGTTTCGTTCTCTTTTCCTCTCTAAGTCAGCCATTAATGGGGTCTTGCATTAGCAAATGCAAGCGCAAGCGAAAGCGCCAGGAAGAGTCTAACCATGTTCAAGATAAGCTTGTGATCTCACAAGCTCCGGCGCCTCCTCCTCCTCCTCCTCCTCCTCCTCTCCCCTCCGCTCATAGTCATTCCCCCACCCTCACTTCTCTTTCGTGCACCAACGCCAGCGGCGGCGGCAGCTCATTGGTTTTTTCATCGTCGTCGTCATCGTCGTCGTCGTCGTGCTCGTATTCCTCGACCATTAGCTCGAAGGAAAGATCGTTCTCGAACGAGTTCTTGTGGTCTTGTGTTAAGGAGAATCCTCAGATAATCCGGATTGATCCGATCAAGGGAAATGGAAACACTCATGCCAAGAAATTAGAACCGCCGGCGAAGATAAATGCAGTGCCGGTGAAGCAGCCAACGCCGCCAAGGCACGGCGGCGGAACTCCAAGGAAGAGAGCCCGCGCAAACTCACCGGCGCCGGCACCGCTTTCGCGACAAAGGAGCTTCAGGAGGGAACCGGAGTGGCTTAGCTCGCCACCTTCCGTTCCGAGTAGAACTCCGATCAGGCCGCCATCTCCAGGACGGAGACTCGCCGGCTTGTCGTCGGCGAAAAAGGAGAATATTAGGCCGTCGAGTCCGAACAACATTTTGAGCCGGCATCGGCCGTGTCTGGTGAAGAAAGAGACTTTTACTCACCGGATTGGTTCCAAAATGGAGGAAGCTGCCGCCGGAGAATCGGCGTCGGGCCGAGATATCGGTGATATCGCCGCCGAGGACATCGATAACCCTCTAATCGCCTTGGACTGTTTCATCTTCCTGTAATTGATGTGGGGTGTGTGTTCATGCATTGATATATTTGTGATGATCATAAGTTTTAACAATTTTGTTTGATTGCTGTTTTTTTTTTTTTTTTGCACGTGTATAATACATTCTTCAACAGGTTTGAAAGTGATTGTTTAACCTCTGTTTGTTTCGGTAAAAAAAATATTTTTAAATAATATTGAAGTATACTAATACAATCTTAGATTGTTTAGTTATAAAATAAGTAATTACTATGACTTTAGTTTAGTTATTGGTTTAAAGTCTATTTAAAGTCGATTTTTTTGACTTTTAACTTAAAATTTAAAAAGTAAAAAAATTTTATTTTTTAACTATCACCTTTTAGTTATTTTTTATTTAGGTTTTTTGATTTTTTTCATAATAATTTTTAAATTTATCTTTTTACATATAAAATTAAACAAATTTTAATCAAACAATTATACTCGACTCATTTAGGTTTAAAGGCAACAATAAAATTTCACATTGAACTTATTTGGTATTTTTTGTGACTTAAAAGTTACTATTTTCTTAACTAAATAAATTTTTTAACTTTTTAATTTAAAATTAAAATATTAATTTAAAATTAAGTTGCTAAACAAACTCTAAATGTAATATTAGAATTCCTCTATTTTGTAATTTAAACTTTTAAATTAGATTCAAAATTATTACATGGCATGAGAACATGACGCAGTCTACCCATTGTTTAAAATAAATAAATTACAGCCTACGATGGCACACACTCGAAAACAAAGTTGCACAATAATATAGACTAAATTAGCTTTTTTTTTTGGTTTTTTGTAGTGAATGTTTTTAGTATTATTTGAAATGAGTGTGTTTTTTAGATTTATTCTTTTAAGAAAAAATAAAAAAATAATTTTTTTTATCAAAATTTAAAATAAGTTTATATAAGACGAAAAAAGTCAATTTAACATGTTTGACTTTCTTTTTAATTTTTTCCTTTGGTGAACTTTTAAAATTTGGTCATAACGTACATATGTTTTAGAATTATCTCAATGCAAGAAATTAAAAAAATAAAAAATTTAAACTAAAATATAAAAAAAAATTCAAAAAAAACAAGTAAAAACTTTGAAAATAAGTCACTAGACTTTTTACTCCAAACATCTATTACTATTATAAAATACAATAGTCAATTTAGTGTAACTTTAAAATTGAAACCAACTCACACTTCTAAACTTTCCAAAAATTTCCCATAATAAATAATAAATTATAATTCTAAACTTTCCAAAAACAAAAACAAAAAAGTAAAAGAAACAAAACCATCTCACACCCCATGATCTAAAATCCCACTAACTACCGATGCACACAATTTTTCTTTGGAACATAGAAATGGATAGGAGACAACAACAATTACAACAGAAATGTTGCCTTCTTAAAGGGTGATAAAAAAAAAAGAAAAAAGAAAATACATAGTATTTAGCTTGTGTTTGGCCTGACTTAAAAATTAAGCTTTTTGTCTTAAAAATAAAAAAAAAGGCCAATTGAGTTGGCTTAGCTTAGCTTTTTTTCACTTTTTCTCATATTTTTTTTGTATGATTTGACATATATTTTTTACAAAAAAAAATTAAAAAACTTAAAAATTATTAAAAAAACTAGTCTAAACACAGAGTTAGTATTCAGAAATTAAAATCTTAATTAAAAGACCTTCATATGGGAGGAACCTTGCTCTTCACATTCACTTTCAAACCTTCAATTTTTTCAAACTTTGCTTCTAAAAATAAAAATAAAAATAAAACAAAGGGTATGGTTATCTCTCTCTCTCTCTCTCTCTCTCTCTTAGTTACATTTATTACTATTGCCTTTTTAATTTCCACGGAAAAAGATAAATATGATACTAATTTTCTTATTGGCATTTTTTTTGGTAGCCATTTTTTCCCTTTTTTTTCTTAAAATTCTCAACTTTCTCTGTGTTTCTTTCTTTCCCAAACCCTAATTTTAAGTATTATACTTTCATTTGATTTCTTTATATTTTATTCATTTTTTTTTTCTATAAAATAAATATTACTTCACATGAGCAGAATGCTAGAGTATACAATCCTATATAGTTTAGTTATAAAATTGGTAATCATTTCATATGATTTTGGGATCTCTACACCTAATAATTTAAGTTCTTAAGTTGAGTTCAAAATTTCTATTGACAAAAATATTTTTTTTTAAGAAACGAATACAACAGGAAAAAAAAGAGTTGTTTTCTTCTCATTAGATTTTAATTTTTGTTGTATAGATTCGAGAAACAGACTCATCGATAGATCCAAAGAGGATAAATATCACTTGCCACTCTGAAACTTTTTAAAAATAGTCATATTATATTAGTATTAGTTTTAAATATTTTAAAATTGTATAAATTCGCTCTCCCTCCCAATATTTTTTAAGAAAATCTAATTTTCGTCTCCTTTAGAGGTTATAAGAATTTTTTTATCTCTTATAAATTAAAATTTTGCATTCGCACCCTCACATATTTGGACATATCTCTCTAACATAATTGTAAAGCTCACTAGAAATGTGCACATATTTTTTATTGTACCAATGTTGACATGAATTCCAGTTTATTTTGTGTAATTCCATTTTGAAGCTCCCATTCACAGTGTTTTTCCAGCTGAACTAAGCCTCCGTTTCAACTTAAAATACTTTTTGATAAAATCTTTTATCTTTTTTTTATTGTTTAATTAACAAAAAATAAGTAAAATATTTTACATAAAAAATGAAAAAGTTATTTTTCATTTTTTATAAGAGACGTGTTTTGAGTTTGATATTTCTTAGATGTTTAGATTTTTTGTGTCGATTTTTAAAGTAAAGACACATAAGTCAACTATGGTGATAACTACTCTTTGGAATATTTTTTAAAATTTTTTATGACTTTTTTTCATCTTTAGTGAAAAAAAAAATTACGGTAGTTCAAACAATAATACTTTTTAGATTTTTCTAATTACGAGAAATTAGAAAAGTAAAAAAAAATTTTAAAAAAAAACTCATATAAGATAAGAAATTAAAGCCTTAAAATGTCATTTTAGGGCTTAAAAAATTTTTTTTTTTGTCTTTAATGAATTTTTTTCAACCTTAGTCAAAACAATTAGTTTTAGATTCATTTTATCACAAAGAGTCAAAAAAGTAAAAAATCTAAACCCAAAAACATTAAAAAGTTTAGAAAAGACAAAAAAAGTCACAAAAATTCATAGAAAAAACTATCCCAAACAGTAATGAAACTTCAAGAAATATCGAACAAGATTCAAATATTCATAACTTTGTTGTGAAAAATATCTTGTTTCAATCTAATAATAAAAAAATTTATTTTGAAAATATTTTTCATGTGTCAACTAAAAAATAAAATTGAAAAAAAATACGTTTTTATAAAAGTAAAAAATATTTTTCATTTATGAAACAAACGGAGCCTAAATCTGGTGTTTCTAGAACCATCTTTTTACAAGTGTTTTCAATATATATATATGAGATTTTGGTCCAAGTTTTATTTGGAATACTTATTTAGTAATAAGTCTCAACTCAAGACTAATGTTCCACTAAATCTTATTATTTATTATTATACCAAAACTATCTTTTAACGCATTATTCATATACCCACGAATTGAGAATTTGACAAAAGGAAACATTGCCAAATTATAATAGCGAGATAATCAACGAAATCTTCAAAAACCTCCATTTTGATTTTTTTGGTATTACGATCATGATTTATCTGCTAGCTAGGAATGATAACTGTTACGCCCCGAAATTCATAAATTTCATCCGAATAACAATACATTCATACATTCTGTCCAAATCTTCAAATTCACATGATACGAGATCCAATGCTAACTTAAAGAGTTAACAATTAAAAACCCATATTCATAATGCATGGCCTTACAGCCTTACAATCTCATTGATATCAATTACAACACTTACTCTATAAGAGATCATAACAAAATGTCATCCAAAACTTTTCTTCTAAGCGTCTTGCTATGAATATAGCTCCAATACTTGAAAAAAGTGTAAACAAACACCATGAGCCAAGGCTCAATAGGATATGACAACGCAAGAATAAAAACATAACATATAAAAAAGAAAGTCTTAAACCATCACCATAATGTATAAGAAAAATTTTCTAATGATTTGCAAATGTCAATATAAATTTTCATCCTCTACCAATCTTCAACAAGTTCCACATTCCCACTTCTACAACTCTCGCTTCATGGGCTTGCTAAACACCGTAATACCACATACTAAGATTCTATACAATCAAAAATGTCACATGAATTTTCTTACCACAAAGGTTAATACCACCACACAAATTCAATACGTTACTTGGGCTAGACACTCCACACAAGCTAATCAAATAACAATTTTACATTGTAAATATTACCGCACCGATTTACATAGGTGCCATGCAGGCTACATAAGTGCCACACAGGCTACATCTTCAGTAAGCATACACTCACCTACACTAATCCAAACCACATTACTCATTATAGTATAACCCATATATATAATTCCATATTTTATACACATAACGCCCCACACTTGGTCAATTATTCAATCTCTAGTTAATCATCATCAGTCCCATTCTTTAATAATTTCATTTGACATCAACACGTGCATATAATACATACATCTTTTCTTTATACTCCTAACACAAGTATAACATTCTCAATTTTAACTGTAATAGCACATAATTCCAGAATCACATAGCAAAATTAATCAACCCATTTTATAATTTTTCAACCCAACAATTAAACCAAGTTTCAATTCTTATCCCTAACATCACCATTTCACATCCAACCTACTACAACACATGAACCACTCACGGGTAGAGGTGCACATGGGTTGGTTTGGTTTAGTTTTGTACGAATTTTAGAACTGAACTAATTTTTATTGGTTTCAATCTTTTGGACTTAGAACCAACCCAATCATGTTGTAGAACCAAACAAAATCAAACCAATAAGAAAACGGGTTGATTCGGTTTAGAACCACGATTTTACGAATTTTAAAAATTACTTTACGCACATAAAAAAATTAATATGTACAAGTTTTAAAATTTAAAATGAATAATAAATAAAAGCTAACATCCATACAGTATAATAAAAGCATAAACTAAAAACTTAAATAATTATTTTTCAATCTATTTAGTTAAAAAAATACAAATATCTAACCAAAAAAGTCATAGAAATAAATGACATATAACAAATAAATAACAATTAATAATAATTATCTAATCTAATGACTCTTTTTTTTTTCTTATTTGTAAAGTTAGAAATTTTTTTATTATTTTTATATGAATCTTACAATAATTATATATGTAATTTAATGGTTAATATATATATATATATGTTGGGAGAATAACCAACGCCAAAATAAAATACATGCTCGGGTATCTAGAAAATACATCTTTATTTACTTTTAACAAATTACAATAATATGAAAGTACAGAAAATTGAAATAACAGAAATAACATAAGTGGAATAAATGAAATTTGCAAACCGAGTCCTGCAATCGCAGTTTCCTTAAGAATGATTCGCCGCCTACCGATGGTGTTGTAGGTATTCC